>JAAGNO010012772.1:21110-76655 GCA_033439905.1 Ceryle rudis | reverse complement strand
AACAAAAAAAATGGGAAAAAAAAAAAAAGAATACCCCTTTCCAATAAAAAAAAAAAAAAAAAAAAAAAAGAAAAAAAAAAAAAAGACATTTTGTCTTTTTACAATATGACAGCAATTTTGAAGCTCCAAAAACTATTATGAAATGTAGAAGCTCTCCAGTAGAACAAGACAAACTCCCACATCTCAGTCATCAGCATATGAGGAAAACTGATAGGACTTCTTAAACAGACTGCCATTAACAATGAAAATTAGTCCCCTCTGTTGCTAAGTTTTAGTAGCATACTACTACTCTAAAAGCATATTACACTCCAGGGGACAGCTTTTTTATTTTTTTGATTGAGAACAGGGGACCAAATCCCAACGCAACTCAATAAAGACAGTAAGAGAGGCTGTACAAGAAGTACAGTCCAAAGCCTAAGAGGCTACACTTAAAATTTCCCATGACACCACCCCCTCTTTCAAAGAAAAACAAACAAAAAAAAAGGTCAAACAGAACAAGAAGAGAGAAAGAACACAAATACAATCGGCCACTGAACAAATACTGAGTTGCAGGTAATGGCAGATTCAAATCTTATTATTATTCTTACTTGTAGCTACCACCTTTCCTCTGTTGCAAGGTACAGAAGGTATGAGCTCTCCCTCCCAGTGCTTGCGAGACACTGGCTGAAGGTGACTGATGTGGAAGGTGCCACACATGGGATGCAGAAGGGCACAGTTAATATCGTTTCCAGCTGAAAGACGGCAAATTCAAGCAATGGATGGACTTTTTCACAGGATTTCATTTACTTGTTTTGCTGGCAGCTGGAGTTGCAAAGCTTTTGCTTTTAGATGAAGCAATACAAAAAAGGTTGTTCTGCTTTTTTTCCCCCTCAAATGCAATGAAACCTATTTCAAGGTGTTCTGTAATTCAGCCAGTAGCCTCCATGAAGATGTTTCATAAGGATGTTTCATTTGGTAACTTTCTTCCAAAAAAATTCCCACAGTCAGATGAGAGCAGCCCTGCAGGTCACTTCACCTCCCACAGCATCAAGCAGAAAATTCTAAAGAAAAATCTTGAAATTTGCTATTAGCATCTAAGCAAGAATTGGTAAGGTCAGCAGAGGTTCATTTTTTCAGACTTTTGGATGTGGTTTGGTTTGGGTTTTTTTGTTTTTCTGATATAAAATTGACACTTTTCTCATTTTAGCAAGAAGTTACCTGGACCAGTGTGATGTATTTTGTACAGATGAGTCTGAACAAGTTAAATAGTTTTGATAATAAGATAATACCGCTGCCTCTACTACTACTGCTAGCAACTTTGCTTTAATGACATTCACATCCCAGCTTCAGGATGGGAGAGCTGTCCTTGAAAAAAGGAGGCACTTCCAGGTAATACAGTACAACCTAACGAGCTAACTGCATTCCTTTTTTAGGCAAACAATCTATGGGCAAAGGCTGATCTAAAGCACAACATACTGAAGTTTTCTGCCTAGGACATACATGTTTTGTCACTAAGTTGGTTTGGTTTGTTTGTTTGGGGGGTTTTGTTTGGTTTTGTTTTGTTTGGTTTTTTTGTTGTTGTTTTTTGGTTTGGGTTGGTTTTTAAACAACCTCAGCATAGGAGAGAAATCAAGCTAGGACCTGAAAAGCTCACTTATACATTCTTAACCAGGGCTTTCACACAGTTGTATACATAAATACAGATCATGATACTGAAATTTTGCATTTTTCCTATTTCTGGGGGGGGTTATTTTGCTACTACTAATCTCCTTCTGTCTCACCCATCTTTTCAGTTACCCCTCTTTAACCTTTTGGTCCCCACATGCCCCACCTCGACACCATTTCTGTCTGGAATGTACAGAGGGCAAAAGACAAATCGTTCAGTCTTACTTGTCTGTTCCTGCTAACAATACCTTTTTTTTTTTTTTTAACATATACAATACCAATTCTTCACACTGTGTGACTATTCTTCCTATTACTGTGATCGTGCTATTTCGTAACAATCACCATGAAAAATCACCTGTGTTTTAAAGAAAATAAACCTCCCCGTTCTACACATGCAATATTTGGTTATAAGTAAACAAAAGAATTCAGTAAGAAGAATTTAGAAAAGACAAAAAAGTTACTAATTTTAAGAATTAAAAGATTCATTTGATTATCGCAATGCCAGCAGATTGCTTCAAGCAATAAATAGTCTTCAGAGGGATGCCATTTACCAAGACAGCTGGGTGGACAAAAATAGATGCAACTAACCTACTCACATTGTATGTAAAACAGTTGTAACATGGAGAATGAGGGTAAGACAACATATGTCAGTAGAGCTTTCTATTTCCACATAGAGAGCAAGTACAAATTTATCTTAAAATACCTTTTATAAATCACATCTCTGTTGTGCCTTAATTCATTTAAACAATATTTCCTACCACAAAAGTTATTTCTGTCTTCAGCAACTATTGTTTCAAAAATATGTAACATCTGACCCTATACCATTGCAGTGACTCTGAGTCCTGATGAAAGGCCCATACTAACTCTCAATAAATCATTGCAACATTAAAAGCAAAAAAAAAAAAAAAATTGTTTGACATTTAATTTCACTGAATAATTATTCTGATATAGAAACTCAGTGTTTTTCCAATTCTGAATTTTTAGAGAGAAATTAAAACCTCCCAAAGAGCCCATGAAGACAGCTTTTTGCTTGCAACTAAAATTTAACATTTCAACCAGAGTTCAAAATAAACAAATAAAAAAATACAATACCTGAAGAAGGTCACTGAGGTCAAGTAACATGTCTGTCAAAAAGTCAAGGAATATGCACGCTTGTTGAATGTGACAGCATTTCTTCATTTCAATAGCAACACAAAAAAGGGAAGAAATAAAACCAGGTTTAACTCTCGAAACCAAACACAGACTAGGTACTTGGATGCACCACTTCTGCTAACAGCCAGCACCCAGCTGACAGTTCATCTCCCCCGAAAATCCTGCCAGCACCCACTGCTTTTACTGCACAAGTTGTCTACGTGGAGTCATGGTCTCAGAAAATAAGCCAACAACTTGTGTGACTTACAATAATCCCCATATACTGCAGCCTAAGAAAGGCCCCATAATAATAAAAAAACCCAGTAATAGCAGCAAGGCAGAATATTCTTACTACATTTAATTTAAGAACATAAAGCACTATCAGTCTCCTGTGCCAGCTTAGGAACCCTGAAAAACAGATGGAAGAACAAACTAAGAAAACCACAGTTAAGGTTTTTTGTTTGTTTGTTTGTTCTCTTTTAGGAGGACCTGGGAAGAGAAAGTCACTTTGGCTACTCACTTTTCTGACCAAGAAAATCAGCTCTTTCCTTTGAGTCTTCACTTCCTCCCTCATATCCCATGCTGCTGCAAAAATATTAGGTCACCATCTACTACACATTGCGGACACACTTGGAACACATAATAGCTAAACGCAAGCCAAAACTACTAGAAGTTTCCATTAGATTTTACTGAAAGTAAGTGCACTTACAAATATATTGTCTAAACAGTAAATTAAAGCATAAAAAAAATCCAACAAAACACTACCAAGCCTAAGGTGCAAAGGGAGCCTCCTCACAGCTATCAAAGTAACAAACACAAGCTGGATTGCTTATCAGCTACTCAGGTGTACCTTACACATTGTAAAAGGGTTCCAGTTTACCATTAAAAGGAATGCCAAAGTAAAATGTAAGAGGAGAGAGAGCCGTGAGGCAAGCACAGAAAACATGTATGCGGGGTTGTACGCACATTTGTGTATGCAGCAATGTGTTAAGAAATCCAGGGACGTCAGTATAGTTTGGTACATTGTGGTACCACAAGAATTAACGTATGCTCTTCATAAAGTATGCCAGAGTAATAGAGCCCTTGTTTCTCCTAAATATTATCAGCTGTGGAAGGAGAATAATTCAGATAACGTCATCAGTTTCTATATAAACATTTGTCTTGCTAAGAATTTTTATCCTTGAGCATTTCTAGCCTCAATTTGCATTTGAAATTGCAGGAATTTAGAAGTCCAAATCTATTACAGAATTCAATACATTATGTTAATATTATTTGGCGAAAGTTAATCTTAGCATTAAAAAACACAGCATAGCTGGGTATTTAATTAGCTGAAAACTCAGTATGTCTGAAAAAAATTGAAAAGCCATTATAGATAGTATTGTGCAAGAGATTAAAGTAATCTTATATTTTAACACAGTAAGGAAATTGCTAACAAAAACAATCTGTAAAATATACAGCTCAGAAATCTACATAGAACAATAATGAATTCAAAGCAACTTCTTGGTCAAAGCAGCGAGAAAGGAGAGAAAGACCTTAACAGTGCAGTTGCCAAGGAACCGTAATAATTGTCAGCTCAAACACATCTAGGAAGAAATCACTACACCAATTTTATGAGAAATATTTTAGGTTTGAAAATGTTCCTAGTTCATTACTGACTTGAAGTGTCTGGTTACTCTATGCCCACCATGAGATACTTTCACCACTGTGATAAACTAAAATTATCACTCGTGCCTGATAGATTTCCTCATAATTTAGGAAAAAAACAAAAGCCACATAGACAAAAAAATACCAAAAGAAAAGCTGCTCATAGGTTATTGAGTCATCAAAGCGAGCAACCGAGTGATCCCAGAGTTTGTCTGCTGTCCCTGGAGACAGAGGAGTCAGAAAGAGAGCATCAGTGCCAAATGCTAACTCAGATCTTAAATGAGCCAGAGAGCTACTTTTCTAGCCTAGGTGTTTCAGTTACAGTCCTAAAATCTGTATACCAAAGTATTCTTCATCCTCCTCAAACTGTGAAAAACAGTTTTAGTAGAAGACTTAATAACAATTATAACAAGTGCTTGGGCTTTTACCACCATAAGAAAAAAAAAAAAAACCAAAACACCTTTTTATTCCAGTAAGAAGAAACAGAGGGCACTGCATGCATTTCTAATGACACGAGATTAGAGCTAAGAAGCCAGGAAATTCACTTGCAGGGTTCAGGCAATTCTGAAGCAATTTAGATCTACACTATTGATGCCTTAACATACAGTTGCTTTGCTCCTTAGAGGAGTGAGTTCAAGTGTCCACTGAAATTGTAAGCAAAGGTCACAGTAAAAATGTGGCATTTCTGGATTTGCTTTAAGGTAGCCTCGAGCAATCTCCCTCCCTGATTAGACATGTAGTTGCTACAGTGAGGCAAAAGCAAAGGGGAAATTTGAGTCATGCAGTAGCAATGGGTTGGCCTTTACTGTGAATATTGTGAGCACAATTATCAGCAGGAAGTAGTTGTAAAAACAGGCAGTTGATTTCAAACTCCTTTTTAGAGTTGGAACAGTTCAGGAGAACATACAGCAACAGCTGAAAACAGCAGATAATACTTAATATGTATTCAAAAATTATACAATCATGATAGTTTTTTTTCTTTGAGGCTGAAAGAAAACAATGATAATTTTATATATGGAGACTGCTAGCACATGGAAAAGTTTTCAAAGGGATAGAAAGCTACTGATATTGTAGATATACACAGAGCAAGTAACAGGACATAAACACAAGGGAACTGAGTTCATAAATTATAGAATCATAGAATGGTAAGGGTTGGAAGATCATCAAAGATGATCGAGATCACTGAAGATCATCGAGATCATCGAGTCCAACCCCCCTGCCAACACAAGAACACCCAGGGCGTGCCACACAGGAACAGATCCAGGCAGGTCTTGTAGAGAAGGAGACTCCACAACCTCTCTGGGCAGCCTGTTCCAGGCTCTGTCACTCACAGTGAAGAAGTTTTTCCTCATGTTGAGGTGGAACTTCCTGTGTTTCCCCTTGCTACCATTACCTCTCGTCCTGTCACAGGGCACCACTGAAAGGTGACTGGCCCCTTCTACTTGACACCCACCCTTCAGATATTTGTAAACACTAGTGAGATCTCCTCTCAGTCTTCTCTTTTCCAGGCTAAACATGTGGTCTCACTAGTGCAGAGTAGAGGGGGAGGAGAACCTCCCTCAACCTGCTGGCCACACTCATCGTTATGCACCCCAGGATACCATTTGCCATAATGCACCCAATTAAAAAAAGAAAAAAACCAAACCACCAAACCACACAAAACCCAACAAACAATGTAAAATAAAAAGAAAAAAAAGTGTTACCAGGTTTTAACTGCTTTTCCTTTGCTGTTCATGCTTTAAGCTAATATCACCAAGGTATGCAATTGACTGTCTGTCACTAGAAACTTTTAAATCACAATGATGAGTCTAAAGGCTTTAGTTCAAAAGATTTAATTCAAGGGAATCGTTTGACCAATGTGATGCAAGAGGCCAGATCAAGTGACCAGAACGCTCCCTTTTTGTCTTTATAATCTAGTAGTCTGTGGAAAATACGAGAGCACCATGAATCACAGCAATAATGATCTCATTCTCAGCACCAGAGGAAACAAAAGTTCATGATGAAATGAATAGTATCGGAAACCTAAACCCCAAAATACTCAAACAAGCATGCATTTGTCCTTCAGATAGACCTACATTTTACATATTCCGGCAATCCTAAAGTACTTACATGCAGTGGAACCCCTTGTTTTTCAGTATTGGCATTTAGCAGGAGGGAAAACTGCCACTTGCCAAAGTTATATACAGAGATGCAGGAATAAATTGTAGAAGATGCTGTTAAAATAACTGTAATTTACAACAGAGTCGTTCCCCCTCCTAAAGAAAAATAAAATAAAATAAATCTTTATTTCAGTGTCTGAAAATCTACAATCATCAGGAAACCTGCAAACATATTACTTCACGCTACTGTGCCAAAATGCTTCCACTATGTGGCATATCACATCTGGGAGATACAGGCACATATAAGCACCATGGAAAAGACAGGGTCTAGTATTGATGTTAGTTAGTTAGTTAGCTTTCATAAGTTACCCTCTGGATGTTTTACTTATTTTTACAAGCTCACTACAAAATCAGCCATAAAAGCCAGAAAGAGGACTAATGCCAAGGAATCGTGACTGCAACCCACTCAGCAGAAATTTCACATCCGTAAGAGCTGTGCTGTCCACTAAAGAAGCATTACCTTTTTTCAGCTGAAGATTTCTGTTTCTAACAAAAACTAAGACCAGATCCATTAAATATATAAAATATTCAAACATAAAGTCACTCAACAAGAGCAACTCAGCTGTCTGCAAACAAAAAAGCAAAGCTTAGGGGGAAATCTGACTGAAAACCAAAAATTTCTGAATATTAAACCACATTTTTTTTCAAGTTCTAAATGAAATGAAACATTTGCAGTTTCAGTGTTAAGGTTCTGTATACGCTACATAAGAGATGGGAACTTCCCAGAAGCACTTACAATAACAAAACACACAGAGATAAGACAAAAGGGAGGGTGTACATAGAAGTGGAGTGATACCAGGATGAATAACTAATGACAGCATTTGGCTGGCCCTGAACCCAGTTTTCCACCTTTCAGTTCAACACCCAATTCACAAACTTCCCTTCCCATATTTTCATATATCAAGTTATTTCTATGACGACTTATCACAATTATATCTCTGCTGCATTACAAACTCTAACCATTTTAATTAGCAATTAATTAAAACTGACTGACAGCACTAATTGTTTAAAGTAAACATTTCTCTTCCCAATACCACTGAACTAAAATGATTAGAAAACAATAACCAAAGCAAATTCTTCAGTAGAAAAATTCATTTCTGATAACTCTAATAAAAGCTTTGTCTTGAGGCTGAAGTCCCACAGAGCCAGATTCCAAAGTTTCTTAAGTTGGCCATTCCGTCTGTGCAAAGAAGTACACATAGTACAGGCTGCACTCAAGCATACAAATAAAAAACAGCATTTAACTAATCAAACTGGTAAGCACAAATGCCATTTTTATAAAAAGCTATCTTAATTTATGTGTAGATTAATGCATGATTAAAACAGAATTGCATTTTCACCTGTGGCCTTTGTTTCCTTCTTTGCACACAGCTGCATGTCTGTGTTTCAAAACCCTGTATTCTTCTCTATTCTGTATGATAAAATCTCCAGCTTAAGGACAAAAAGCAGTGCCGCACCCCCACCCCAGGTAAATCAGGATGTGTCTCTAGCAGTTCCCTTTCAGCACCTGCAGCATCACTATCTTCATAGCTAAGACAAAGTTAGTGGCAGTAAATCAGCATCATCCAACCACCCAGGCAGATTATTAAGAAGTATACAGGCATTTCAGGCTGCATTCAGCCTGCCTGGTTTCATGGTATTAACTGGACGAGTTAGAAGTGTAGCTTTCTGGCTCACCTAAGATCTGAATTAGCCTCTGACACCAGTTCTCTGCTCCTCTATATCCAGTGACTGCAGACAAAATCTAGGGCAACTGGGCTGCTGACTGGCGCCACAGCTCGTTAAACTGGATGGATCCAACGCCCGAGAGCTACATTAACCTTCAGGCTCCCCAATGTACGTACAGTTCAGTCTCTACTAAATTAATGCTGTAGCTTTTCTTCATAAGTGTCTTCAGAGTCATTCCCATTTCAAGGAACATTTTCAAAAGCATACCAGTCGAGCTGAATATGCAGCGAGCATTCAGCACTTTTTGGAAAACACTGCCCTTGAAGAGTATGGTCTTCAAAGGATTAGGGCTAGGCTGTATTCCTAGTGTTACTGACTTCAAGTAAATAACCTGCTTTGTGGGATATTGCTAAGTATTTACATAGTCGCATGTAAATTTATAACACAGCACTACACAACCAAAAAAAAAGTAAAAAAACCCACCAACAAACACTTCTTATCCCAAAATGCTTGTACAGTCAACTTGCAATTATTCAGGATACCAGATGGATAAAATATGCAAAGAATATCTGTACTAAGCTACTGAAAGATAATCTAGTTAGCATATTTACTTTGGGAAAAGAAAATTTAGGCATAAAGTGAAAATGTAAATATTAATTTAAAAGTTTTGAGAGACATGAGGTTAATCTTCAACCCAGATGATGTGACCATGTGTAAATAACAGTTGGCTATATTCAAACAACAAAAAGTCTCCAAACAGGAGAGACCCCATCCCCTGAACAGTAAATTGAACAAGTGCATATAAGGCAAAACAAGAGAGGTTGCTAGGAGAAGCAAGGTTTAAGGAAGAACTTAAAAGAGTGGGGCTGGCAGACAAGAATGGGAGAGAGGCACCAGGAGAGAAGCAAAGCTCAAGGGGAAAAGAAATAAGAGTAAATAGTAAAATCACTGCAGAAAACATCTTTTGTCTGAAGACTTCAAACACATAGGCAGGTAGGAAATTACAGTGAAAAAATCTGCACAGAAGGACAATTTGATAATAAAGTAGGAATAAAAAATAGCAGCGGTGAAGGAGGACACCAACAGTAAAGATTTAAGTAAACATAAAGGAGTTCAGTTCTCTCTTTTCCCTGCCTGCAAAGTCTGTAAAGGTTATGACTCTTGTACTAACAGTGAAAGAAAAGTTTCACAAAACTCAGAGGTGCAGATTTGGAAGAACTATTTTGAGATAAAAACTGAGTGCTCAGCAGAGCAGCAGCACACACGTTTGGAAACATGACGCAGCTGGCTGAGACAGACAAGTGGCAGAAACTAGAAGCAGAGAAAAATTACTGCCTGCTCAGAGGTGGCAAAGGAAAAGCAGCACTCTCACCAGCCTGACACTCTGCTTTTCAGAAAACTCCAAAGGGAGGAGTTTGGGGGTTTTGTGTATCTTTACAAAAACAAAAGAACAGAAACCACCAAAACAGAATAACCTAAGTCAGCCTGCCCCAAACAGGTTTGATTCTGGCCCATTACCACCCCCTTCCCTGGGCTGTTCTTTGTGCAGCAACGTGGCAAAGCAGCCCAGGGAACCGTCCAAAATAAGTTGGGTTTTTTTTCTTTGCCTGTTTTCAGCTGCATTAACTCCCCATTTCACATGTAACCACACAAACACCTGCGCTGAGAGAAGGCAGGGGATGGACTGGGGGAGGACTGAGCAGGCAAGGGCAAAGCACGATGACTTTTTTCTGAAGCTGCGCCAGCTCACCCTGGCTTAAAGCATTCATCAAAACTAAAGCCTGAGACAATCTCTAGGTCACCCATCCCACCTTCTCCAATTTCTCTTTAAAGTAACACTGTTTGCAGAGTTCTCCCCAGCTCGTTCCAAAACACAATGACCTACCTTATCTGAAAGAGAAATGTTAACACAAATAAGGAGCAAAAGCCTACAGAATAACTGCTTTATAGTAAACCAAAATCTTTTAAAACTTCTAACACCTTCCTTGTTTCAAGTACATACACAGTTCCTGTGCAGAAGTTCATTATAGTACTGCTCTGGGTTACCCAAAGTAAACACCCAGCTATACTTTTCAGAAAGTAGCATTACATAGTATTACAGTGCTCAATTAAACCAGAATAAAATCAAATTCTGCAGATACAGAATGTTTTACATTTTCCATGCTAGAAGCCAAGTGTTACATCTTTGCTTTCATACCCATACTGAGTCTAATGCACTGGTATTAAATACTCCTTGGAGAATTATCTCAACAGGCCTTTGCTGGGATGGGAGCACAGCAGCTGCTGTACCCAGTGCTGGGACATAGCAGTGTTTGCACAGAAACCCAGACACTGCTTTCCTGCCAGTATCAGTGAACTTGATTTACCCATGCACAGGCGTTATCTAATATCTTACATGTAAAACAGTGCACTCATTTAGGAGAAAATTTCTGACACTAGAGCCTTTGTTTTAAGAAAAAGTATACCTTCAAAAAAAAAAAAATAAATAAATGAATCGCATCTCTGCCATTCTGAGGCTGCTGACTCCTTAATGGCCTTTGGTGGGAAGTACAACAATAGGATGTGTTAAATTTCCCATCCTCAAAGGCCTTTAAGAGAATCATATCAGCGTATGACATGTAGCACAATGACAGAATAAACCCTTCTGGATCAGATGCCTGTAGGCACATACCTGTAGAAACCTCTTTCATTACTTGAACCCAAGGGAGCCCCTGTGTTCAGAAAGCAAGCAGTGCAGAAATACCCTTCCCCCTAATGGTGTATTCCTGTTGATCAGAAAACCCCACCTCAGCAGCTCTGCAATCCCACCTTCCCTCTCACCTACAGCACTCTGGTCAGAAAACGCCAGGCGTGATGGCTCCCCAGATGTGGTCGGCTTTCTCCTGGGCACGGACTGAGCAACACTTTCACAAATGCTACCAAAGTGTTAAACACTTGTCTTGTAGTAATCAGAGGAAGTTTGATTAAAGCCATTACAGTAACTCATGATAACTTCCCCAATCCCCTGGCTTTGTTACGGAACTTAAATGCAGCATGGAGCTGAAAACTTGTGGCTTAGGACTAGTTTATGAGCAGTGCTTTGAAGTCAGGACAGCACGCCACTTTTACACCGGCTGAACTCCTCAAAGCAGACTGGTTTGGTTATTTTCAATAAAATAAATCGGAAAACGTGGTTGAAAAATCCTGAGTCTGTGCTTTCACTTTAAGAAATGCCTACACTAAACATGTAACAGATTTCTGCAAGTTTACTGTAGCAGAAACCTACTTAAGTCACAACAGCACAAAGATATACGGAATTTGATTTTTATTAAAAAGAGTAAAATTTTCCAAGGTGGGCTTGCCTTAGGGCTCATGAATAGCAGCCTAACCAAATGAGTTACTAATAAAGCATTTTACCAAGTACAGAACAATGCACCTTGCACAAGCTATGCTTTAGAGTACCACCATGAGAGTGTTCAAGGGAGAGTTATTCAACAGTATGGAAGCAGAAAATTGACATTACCTCCTTGGACAGTTTCCCAGGTATCTTGGGATACAGCAACAGGCAGAAGCAATGGAGTTAGTACATTCGAATTTACTACCCTGTGGACAAGACAAAATATGCAACCATGTCTTCACTTCTACTTCACAACAGTGCACAAAGGAGACACAACCTTTAGCTGTCACTGGCAGAGTGAGAAGATACCTTCACTTCCGGAGAGCCCAAATAACAAGACTCAAGAACAGCTAAAAAAGAACAAGAACTGCAATAGCGTTTCTAACTTTAAAAATATCAATTACCAATCTTAAAGATCTCTCAGGGCTAGAGACAAGTGATGCATCACACTTGGAAATGGATACAATTCTCAACATGACACAGGCCCCTTCAAGGACATAATATACAGGATTTCAAAATTAAACCAAATTTATGTCTTGAAAAGTTGCCTCTAGAAAAAGATTAAATTGGGTCCTCGAACAAGTATAACAGAGCAGGAGGAGGGAGGAGTTTACATGACAGAAAAAAGACAACGTATCTGAGATTTTAAGGTAGCTAACTTCTCAGAGAGTTCAACTACAAGAATAAATCTTTGAGATGATCACTTGAGCAAGGAAAATAGTCACAGGCATTTGATACACTTTGTATTTTATCTACACGAAAGGCTGAGAAATAAATGCTTCCCTTTGGGAATCAGTTTTTCCCAAGAAATTGAAAGGTATAGGCCAGAGGGACTCTAGGCTGTGTCCCAGGACACTGGGTTTCTGCTTCCATTTTTGCCACTGCCCACAAAAACATTTCATACTTCTTTATCATGTTTTACTAAGGAAGACAAGAGATTCCTCTACCTTGGTAAAATATTCTGAAATCTTCTGATTATCTTACTTTTATAATACACATTTTGACTCTTAGGTTCCTAAGTCTCTCCAAAGGTTCAGAGAAACAAGCTTTCAAATGTATTTCAGCTATAATCTCCCAGTAAATAACTAACTTTATGGTCAGCAATTCTTTTTCAGACCATCTTCCTGCCTTTGAAAGATCCAAGCTACACCCCTTCTCAATGCAGTATCCTGATCTAACTAATGGGTTTATGATATGCAAATCAGCATAAAAATTCCCCCCACACACACAACCAAAATATGCAAAAAGGGCTTAAGAGTTAAGTGACATCTTGAACTCTTTATAATAAAGAGATGCAATGCACATCACAGAGTCAGCCCCTCCTTTCAGGTATGCCACTCCTCAGTTTCATGCCTCTATTATCCAAAACAAGTAGCTAAGAAGCTCCTATAACAACTTTAAAATCCCTTATTGTTTACTATTTAATTTGATTTTGCAACAGTTTGCTCTCCAATCACTTCATAAATACACATATCAATTCTCAGCGTTAAAACAAAAGATAAAGCAAGTGTCAACTCCTTGTTTAATGGTTACTCATCTTTATGAAGGAATCCTTAAGGAACAAAAGGAAAACCCTTTAATGTGAGTGAGGCAGGGGGAAGAGGAGGGTAGGAAGAGGCCAGAATACACATATCAATATCCCGTTGAAAACTCAGGTCTTCAGTAAGTACTCCACTGCCATTCTCCACTTGCCACAGATACTGCAATTCTGTTGTCATTACTGTCAATATTTACTTCACTTAAATCGGAACTCCCAAAGCATCACAGACAATGTTGCACAGCATCAGTTAGAGAACACACTGAGGTTAATTTACTTGCAAATGTCATTTCTCACATTCTTAAAAGTTAACATCCTTCATTAAATGGTTTTAATCAAGATAGAAAATGAGGAATATTTTCCTGAAGTGTCATTTTAAACCTTTATCCCTGTATTATCTTCTTTTGAATGCTGCAGCAATGGCAAGCACTTATCTCATGTCTCTCTCACAGCACAGAGACTGCTCTTTCATTATCAGTTTTTAAGAAGCTGTAAACTTATCTCAGCTGCTGGAATTCTTTATGAGAAAAGGAAAAAAAAAATCAGTAATGATGTACGTTTAATCTGCCTCTGGGAAAATAAAAACTGCCGGTGATACGCTGGGAAAGATCTCCTTAGACTGCTTTTCACACAGAGTCTTGAAGTAGGTTTTATTGTAACCTAGCAGGGTAATTTCAAATAACATTCTACAATGTGCTGATGGCAAGCTCTTAAAATACAGCTCTGCTCTGAACAACAATTGAGAATGCTATTGTGGTCTTGTGTTTACAGCTGCTCACTGATTGTGATGTATTTGCAAAGCTTTCAAGAAAAATGATAACTTTTTTCATCAACCACTGAGTCTTATAAATTCAGCCTAGGATTTTGATAACAAGCTCAGTACCCCAGAGCTAGTGAGCCTGCCAAACTTGCTCCTCTCCACAACTGTAAGCTAAAAATTCCAAGGTGTTTTGGCAATATACTTGGGAAAGTATATTCCAAAGTCTTAGCAAAATCAAAAAGGAGAGCAGTCCGTAGAGCAGGTCTGCTACATTGTGGGAGGCAGCAGTATGAGGTATAGATGCACATGGGACACAAATATGTCTACATCATCTTACTGCCTCAACGAGCAAGTCATTTGCTGAGCTTCTATGCCTCAGCTTCTCCAACCAGAAGATGGAGATTGTAATATTGACTCTCCATAAAATGCTATAAAATCGGTACCTCCATCACCAGGACCCTCAGCTAGGACGAATCAAAGAGGAGTTATACTCCTGCTGCCAGAACTGTTTACATATTAGATCAATATAATCATATATAATAAATACATTAGTAAAAAAAAATTAAGCATCAGACAGAAATAGCCTGCGAGAGAGAAGCTGAACTAGGTACATGCCCTCTCAAAGCCTGGCCATTCACCTGCAAAAACTTCCACTTGTTTGCTCTTCTCCTGGGCCCACAATTTTTGTGTTTCAGATCGCACAGCAACAACTGCTTCAAAAAGAAAACAGGCAGGGTTTGGCCCCAACTACCCTCTTGGCTTTTAACTCCCCTTATGGAAGCAAACCTGGGTTTTCTGAAAGACAGGAAGAGGTTTTAGACAACAAATAAAATAATAATTAAAAATTAAAAATAATAATTAAAAAAATATCAGTGAGCACCTGTTATTGTATCACCCATCAGGAGACAGAACACTCTGGACCCTGAACAAAGAGAAGCCCTCCATACAGAGAACTAGCCAAACAAACTGCACCTCTGAGCAAAAACTGTCACCTGCCCATCAGTCTTACATGGCGCCCTACCCAGTGTAATGTTCAGGGGAAACCGGTGCTGCTACAGATGCTGCTTATCTTGACTGCAGCAAAGGTGAAGACATGGTCTGCCACGGTGTTCTTAAAGCCAAATTGTTGAGACATCATAGTTTGGCTAGCTGGCCTAGAAGGTAAGCATAAAACTGTCTGGACTGCCAAGTTTAAAGGGTTGTAATTAACAGTACAAAGTCCAGCTAGCAGACAGCTACTGCAGGCATCCCTCTGGAGCAGTGCTCTCAGTTAGCAATGAGATGGCAAGGAAGAAGGTGCCCTAGGCAAATATGCAGAGAACACCAAGCTGAGAGAGCAGTCCATACATGAGAAGGTGGGGCTGCCATTCAGAGGGTTCTTAGCAAGTTGGAGAACTGGGCTGACAGAAGCTCCATCTGTCCAGAAAATGCATCTGGTGAAAAATACTCTGTATTCTCTCTCCTCCTACACTAGAACCTGTCAGTAGGAAGGGCTGTTGTGATGCAACACTTCTGCCAAGTTACTTTTTTTTTGAAGCTTCTTTTGTTGATGATGTCCTCATGTTCTGGATACTACCTCTCAGCCAACATTCTTGGCTCCTGATTGCACTCCCAACTTTTCCGGTTGCAACAGGAGGAAAGTGACCAATTCACAGCTCTGCTGGAAGGGCTGCCAACGTTAACAGCAAAAACCAAGGACTGGAGCATTCTCTTGTTTCATTATTGAATGAATACAAGAAACAGATGAGACACTGAAGCCACCAGTTCTAAGACTGGTGAACAAGTACACCAGCAACCAATACTTGAGTTGCTTCCCTCTGCCACAGCGAGAGCTTGGAGTCTAGGTGGAGATAATAGATATTAAATGGAACATTAACAAAAATATTTTTCAACTGAAAAACTATGATCTGAGTATGTGCTGGAAATAATTATTGGCAATGAACTGGGTCCTCCAGATGTGACAAGAATGCAGTGATTTGGGAGTCCCTCCGAGACAGCAGCACAGATGCAGTCCATCTGTTGCATTCACTAGAAGACTGATCCTTTAAGGATCAGAAATTTTCAAACAGAAAAGAAAATTCAACTTAAATTCTGCAGAAGTTCACAACACTCGTGGGAAAACCAAACTTTGAACTCCAGATAAGTACAGAATAGAGCGTTCTCTGATTTCAGGTACCAGCTGAGACACTGCAGCTGAAACCTCCAGATGTTTCTTTAAAAGATTTCTTCAGTAATAACTTAGAATTATTTTACATTTCTTTCCTCATTTCCCTGGAGAACATGAATGGTCCACTAGTGATTTCAGTGACAAATTTCAAAAGAAATATTCTCAATTCAGACAGCCCAGCTCTTTTGCCCAACAGGAAAAGTCACAGAAAAGCACCTAGCATCTCACAACCTTTGGAGGCTGAATAGGTAGAACTTCATTTCTCTGAAGCCATGGCTTCATCAGGGAGGGAAAAAGCAAAACTGAATTTTTAATGCAAGTTAGCTAGAAGGGGACAAAATCCTTTACAAAGCAAGGACACAGTGGTGCTTTCTCAGAAACAAGCAAGTTCAGGTAACCTCTCAAATTTTCTGCAGTCTAACTTGAAACACCAGCTCTTTGTTTGTCCTAGAACTGTGCCACACATTACAGTACCTGAAATGACAATAACAACTTTGTTTCCCCTTGGAAACTGCAAGGTGAAAGGGCTCTCTACAAGCACAATAAAAACTTAAAAGGACCAATTACAGAAGGAAAAATACCGTAAAACAGATAAAGTGATAAAATCTCCTGACAATAAGACAGAGGCAGTGTTTGGAGTTCTGGGTTTTATGTAATAAAGAATTTCACATTTCAGTTAGTACATGTCATGTTGCCAAATACGCATTTTTACTGCACCATCTCTTCATATTAAAAAGGCTACAGTATATTATAAGTTAGACACTTTTTTTTTTTGTCCACACTAAAAGGATTTTTCAGTCTATATACTTCCTCTCTTTCAAAATTGGCTTTCCATCATGAACAGTTCATATACGGTAACATAAAATGATACTGTTCACCATTCCTCCCTGCTTACCAATACAAAAGGAATCTGAAGAGCACTGATTTCTACTCCCTCCTGAAGCATAAGCTAAGACTTTATTTTCAGCAGACAAGTTGCTCCTTCATTGAAGAAACAGCTATCTCCATTTAAAAATACTGATTAGCAAATCTCATAGCACTTTACTAACACATGCAGTCAAAACATCACTGAGACTACTGTATTTCTCACAAACTGGAAGGATGTTGAAAACTTAGATGATTCACTTACAGCTGATCTAAAGATGAGAGCTCCACAATTTATGTTTTATTGTCACATGTTTAAAGGATTAAATCTAAACAGAAGACACAAAATACAAGCTTCAAAGTGCACGTTATCTTCAACATCTTATTTCCAATTAGCAAATCAAAATAAAGAAGACATAGGGAACATTTGGCTTCAAAAGCAGAGCTCTGGAAGAAATCAAGATGTTGGTTGGGTTGGGTCTCATTTAAAGTTACTATTTTCCCAAGCTGCTGAAACAGGATAAAATGGAAAGATTATTCTCTCTCTCAAAGGGGAGAAAATAGCAGACATACCACCATGTGATGAGAATTACATCATCTGTACTTGCAACAATACTGAGACAGTCTGGCAGTTAAACTTACAAGATGTTTTCTTTTGCCTTCGAGGAAGGACACGGGCTTGCCATAAAGGCAGACTAACAGTGAAAAGGTTAGAAAAGGCTCAGCTCACAATTTCACTTGGCATGAGATTACAAAACACTAAGAATCTTTCACTGAGAAGCATTTTCCAGTATGAAGTTTGTGTATGAAGACTATGTCATGCAAACAAAATCCCAGTGACAAACCCCTGAAGAAACGTGACAGCGTGAGAAGTACTTTTACCAATTTTTAAAAGGTTTATAGTTAGTAGGATGTAAGAAATGATTATCAAGACCACTTTCAAGATATGAGGACGGGCCAGGTATGAGAATGAAACCTATTTTTCCAAAACAAATTTGAAAGGTAATATTGTTTCCCTGATACCTTCGCTTTGTTCTTGTAACATCAAAAAGTGCAAGACAAACAAAATCCGCATAACACTTAAGAATATGATGAAAATGGACACAGTTTTAGCAGACTTCAAGCTAAAATAGTATTTGCAGATAGCAAGCACAGAAGTGCTTAAAGGTCTCAACGCACTGGCTTTTATTCACCCTATTTTGCATTACTCATCTTAATTAAACTATTTAATAATGTGAATTTGTCTTCTAAAGCATCATTCTTACTGCATTAAAATGCAAATACACAATCTTCAAAATTATTTTAATGAAGGAGAGCATTTAATTTTCTAATTGACTTCTAAAGTATTAAAATGCAAAAAACATCAGTGATGGCTATAACCAGGAATATTCTTCAGTGACTGTATCAAAACCATCAACCGTAATTAGTCATGTTTGCTACCAGGATTTTTTTAAAGAAAGCATCAGATAACACTTTTTCTTCTTCTTCTTCTTCTTCTTTTTTTTTCTCCATTTCTTAAGGGGGGGTGGGCATGCAGGGAAGGAAGGGGAAGCATCTCCACATCCCACACCACATCCAGCATATCCTCTGACAAAAGCAAGAACGTGCTACACAATGACCGACTGTACCGCACTGGTTTTTATTTAGCTGGTGTTTGAAACACATTAACTCCCATCAGGTCAAAACACACCACCCAGTTATAATGCTGGTTTTGCTGACATCAGCACCAAAATTCAGATGCAGTGATTAACTTCTGAATTAAGCAGAGAGCCAACCTGATCATTTCCTCTTTTAAACAAGCTTTAAGAAGATTGTTAAATATTTATTTTCACAAGAATGAAAGGATTGCTGAAGGTCAAAGACATAAGAGGTGTGATCTCCTTCCTTATCGTCCCTCCTTTGTGTTTATTTCACTGGAAGAAGACTCCCTGCCATCACATTTCCCTCCTCTCATCCATCATCCAGAACTCATTCTGCCTTCGTTCCCCTCATTAGTTCCCATGTCTCTGCCACCATGTTTCAAAGCATCACCCCTTCCCACTGCTCCTGGAAAGGGAGGGCTGCCCCCCACTTTCATCCTGATACTACTACTGATGCCTTAGCTTTCCTGTTCCTTGCTTTTGTTTCTTTCGTTATTTCACCTTTACCACGAAAATGTCTCATCAGTTCAGAAACCCCAAACTGGAACCTAATTACTAACAGGACAGACCATGCAATGAACTTTATTAATTAATTATTGGTTTTATGCATGCAATGTCCACTGTTACACGTGTTAAAAGTCTGTCTCAGATGCTTCTGCTGTAACTATTTCCATTACACAAGGCCCGACATAGTGACAGAACACAGGACTGGCAAATAATAAACCCTTCTACCTGCCCGTAACGTCATTCAAGCCCATAGCATCAAACATTGCAGGGGAGCTAGTGCAAAAGCCTACAAAGCAAAGACTGTCCCTTCCTTTCAAAGGGAGACCATGATGCCTGGTTTTGTCCCAGAACAGAAAGGTATGATGGGCAAGGGCAAAGGATCTCCAAAATTAAAATCCAGTCTAAGTGCAACAGCTCTACTGAGCACAAACCCCATGGTTTTCAGCAGTCATGTGCTTTGAGAAAGAACTGCCTAAAGAGAGACCTGAAACACTCTGCTTTACAGAGTGCAATAAAGTATTCCTGCAGTCAGATTTCAGAAGAGGATTATTTTGACTTCTTCTGTTCAAAATTTCCCTTAAATGAGGAAAACAAACAGCAGAGCTATCAAATCCAGCCAAAATTTGTTATCTTGATAGGCCACCTTGTGACCCTGTCCCCCTCTCAATTGCTGCAGATATTTTATTTAATGGTATGTTATGGAAAAGTTGACAATTTGAGCCACCTGCTGGGTACCAACATCCTGAGGGGAAAAAAGTTGGTCATTCCTCTAACACAGTAACTGGTGAGAATTCTGTCAGTGAATTCAATGGGGCAGGATCAGGTCTCCCCTTGCCAGCAACAGAGGTCAAATACTATTTTATCCTGACTTAGTAACAAGTTAACAGAAGAGCAGATTTTCAGAGTGTGCAATTCTTAAACAAAACATTAGCCTGAACACACAGACACACACAAAATCACAGTCCTTCTGCTTCTTTTGGATGATATATTTAGAAATCCTATTAGCTGGAGAGATCAACATTCTTATCTGAATTTCCAGGATGCTGTAACATGCAAAATTAGAGCAGCTCTTTTAAGTGGGTCAATTATCACTACTGCACTTACAGCAGCTTTTCCCCTCCCTCCCTGCAGCATCCATAATGGGCATTTAGCACAAGGAATTAAACAGTAAGATGCTGACACTCACGACAATGTGAAGTTCCCTTCCCCCTTTATATTTTCAGAATCTTACAGGAACAAAGAAAATCACCCAATTACAGAATCTCCACATTAAAATTACAGTGTCCCTGCAGAAAGCGTTGATGACTTTCAGCAATAGGGCACCCTGCGGGATAAGGCCAGTCAGCAATCACACTATTTTCCTGCCACATCTGAATCACGCACAGGTAAGGTTTATAGCTTTCCCCCTCAAAGGGACAAGAAGAGAACCTGAAGGCCACTCTCCTCAGCCCTGTCCCCCAGGTGCAGGGTCATACAACCAGTCTGAAATGCTTCAGGTTATTTTCTTCTCAAAAAGGAATTCTCTTTAAAAAGACACTGCAAATCACCAGATACAAGTGGAACAATTCAAGCACCCAGTGTCACTTCCGATACTACAAAGACATCCGTAGGGGACTGACAGATATGACACAGGACCTAAGGAAACACAGGCTCTTCTGCAATACAGCTGGAGGCCAGGCAAGACACCCAAGAGCGATGCAGCCCCGACTCCTCCTTCCTCGCTGCCCCCCGCCCGTGGGGCAGCTGCCAGGAGCAGCCCGTGCAGGAAGGAGATGCAGCAGGGAAGAGAACAGAGCCACACGACAGAGTGTACAACATCAACAAGCACATGCAGGGGAAAATATTACTTTCCCACTAACTGGAAACATGTAACACCTCATTCTCTCCGCAACATACTTCCTTTGTACATAAGGCTTTATAAAGCAAAAAAGTGCAAGGCAGTAGTGGGACTGGAACAACATATGATTTTCCTTCACTCCATGGAAAAGGAGAGTGGATATGCTGGCTTCAGGTCGTGAGCCCTGCTGTTGAAATGCAGCAGTCCCAACCCTGGCTGGAGGAAAGGGTGACAGTGAGAAATCAAGGTGTAGAACTTTCTATTGCTGTCTCTGACTGCCCTCTTCCCTACATCTCCAGCATTTTCTCCTGTAGTACCAAATAAGAATGATCACACAAGACAAGCGTTACCAAACACATGAATTATTTGGAAATAGATGCAAATAATATGGGGCAACATTAGCCGCACCCTATTTACGGCAGTAACTTTTTATCAATAGATTGAAACAGTCCCAGCTAAAATCCATCCCATCTGCTCAAAAGCACACCAATCATGAAAACTTCAGTTTGAAATGAAGTGGACACAGCTCTTCCAAGACTTCATGTCCAAGCAAATGCTTCCTAGTGAACTATTTCTTTACCGAGAGGGTGGTCAAACACTGGAACAGGCTTCCTAGGGAGGTGGCCAATGCCCCAGGCCTGTCCGTGTTGTAACGGGCATTTGGACAGTGTCCTTAACAACGTGCTTTGAGTTTTGGTCAGCCCTGAAGTGGCCAGGCAGTTGGTCTAGATAATTGCTGTAGGTCCCTTCCCACTGGAAATATTCTACTCTATTCAACTTCAGTGAAGTGAGATCTTGACATCCTGTACCACACACACAAAATCTAGTGAAATTGAATAGTTTGTGTTTGTAAATAATATATGTATTTTTAACAGAGCAATTTAAAAATCCATTTTTAACCTCTTATGTCTTTGTCACATTCACCGTTTGAACAAAACACATTTTGAATGCAACTGCATTTAATGAAAAGTAAAAGTCAGTTACTAAACAGAAAGTCCTTAACCAAAATGAAATAGAAACTGGTTTTATAACCTTCCCTAACTAGAGCTCTAAGATTTTGTTGATTAAAGCCTAATTTCAAAAGCTAATTGGGAACACTAAGCTGGCTCCAGGAAGTTTTAGTAGAGGTCAAAAGATTGCTGGAGATGTAATTTTTCACTTCTAATAAAAAAGGAAGTCTTGCTCTTTGCCTTGCAAAGCTAGACCTTAAAGTGTTAGTAGAGAAACAAAAGAATGTATCCATCAAAAGTCCATCAAGGCAGAAAGGCTCAGTGGCCACTGCCTAATTTAGGATTAAAGAGACCAGTTCCTTACTCCATCACAGATTTTCTTGGTAACTTTGAACATGTCACTTAGCCTCAGTTCTGCACCTGGAAATGAAGATAAATACTCTCAACTTCCCTTACTGTGACATGAAAATAAACACATTAAACCAGGAGGCATTCAACTAGCTTGGCAATAAAGTACAAGTACTGCAGAGAAATAGGAAATAACAAAGTACTGCCCCATTCAGCAAGGAGATGCCCATTTTTTTTCCAAATGCTTCTTGCCTGCTGGGATCCTGCAATGCTGTTGTGATCCTCTATCAAACAAAAGGGAGGTTCACAGGGCAGAGGAAGCAGGGGAGGAAAAGCGCCTTATGCTTTCCCACCCAGTGCAAGTTCACATGCAAGAGGCACCAAACTTTCTCCCGGCAGCCTTCTCCTCCCAACACTCAAAATTTAAGAGGTTATTTTTCTTAGACATTTAGCAGAAAGGTTCTTCTGCAAACAACTTCAAACTTGGCTGCCTTGGACTGACCCCAGGAAGATCCCATCTCTTTCCTCTGACTACACGCAAGACTGCTGAAGACCACCTGAGTAACTTGGGCAACCTCAATCTCAAGAGGCTGTCCAAGTACTGGGTGCTGGGAGGGGCCTGGCAAGCCACCCCAGCATCAAGAGCGACGAGCTTTACTGGAGGGGGAAAACCTGCCCCGAATTTACCTCCAGAGGCAAACAGAGTGCTATTCACACAAGATAGCTGGCAAGGGAACTTGGTGAGAACTCTTCTCATGTGGAAAAGGTTTTATTTACTATGCTCTAACAAGACAGGATTTGGTTTACAACTAAGAGTGCATTTTCCAGAGAGCTTCAAAGGAAAAGAATAAATAAATAAAATTAAAAAGGTGCCTGTGTGGGGGATAAAAGACATTTACCATGTAAAATGCTGCTGTTAAAAAATGAAATAAATAATTTAAAAAAAAACACGCTAAAAACAGGTGGCAGCATTGGAAAATATTACAAACAAAACAGTGGACAGTTGTACAGTTTTTCTAACAGTTGTGTACAATAAAAGGGATTACAAACATAATGAAATGTTCCTTGATTAAACCAAACTGATATCCCACCTGGAAAATCCTGGCCAGGTTCTCATTGTTCCTGAATGACCCTAGGGCAGCCACGGGTTACAGCTGAGCCCGTAAGTCACTCAGACACCCTGCCTGGCTCTTCCCAAGTTCTCTCTCTCTCTCTCGGGAACTGCAGGACCAGCTAAAGAGCCCTTTGTTTCCATTCAAACATATGCAGGGGTGGAAAAGCTGTTCAAAACATTAAAAAGAAACAACTGAGGACTGTTACTATTCCAAGAAACAAATTAAGAGCCAGAATCTGAAATGCCTGGAGTGCTGGCAGTGCCAGCTGAAGTCAGATGTCACTGGAAAGGCTCAGCATCGCTCAGCCCCTGGGAGGGGGACAACTGGACCCATCAAACATGAGGATTTAAAAAAAAATACGTAACTATCTCCTGTAGATGTATTTTTTTGCATTATACCTTTACTTCTGACACTGATAATATAGACACATTTTATAAAGAGAATAATTAAAGCTTTTATAGGTAGCTCATCAAAAAGATGAAACACCTCCCCAGTTCAGCTAATAGCTAGTGAGCCATTTTTCCTTTAGAAATTAATGCTGGCAATTAATACAAGCAAGGCAAATGAAAGGCTATGTTAAAGTTGCTGCATTGTGTCAAATAAGCTCATAAAACCCATAAACTGATGTAAAATCAGTTCAGATCTCAAATAATACATTAAAATTTCTGAGGAACTATAAATAAAATCTGCACTTTAGATTAACTAATTAAGTTCTAGAAGTATTTTTTTCAGATTGAAAAACTTGTTACTGGAGTATTTTGCATTTTTGCATTAAACAATGCATAAAAACCAAGGAGAACTTAGCATTTTCCTATTTCAGGCTGAGGTTTATTCAGGCTTGATTCAGACTGCACCAGCAGACTTGGCTTCAATTTTCCTCACATTTTCACAGAGGCTGGCTGGCGACATGTACATTGTGAAAACAGAAGAATAAGCAGATATCCACGTCAGATAAATACATTCCACTCCCTCAAACTGAACTCAATGCAATTTAATCCTATTTTCCCCTCTCCAAACCCTTCCCACTCCTTTGGTTCTGCCACTGGAGAGAACACAACATTCTTGTCACTTCAGCCCCTGACTACATCCCACTGTACCTCCTCAGGCCACATACATACTTTTGCTCCTTCTATCATAATATTTTTTAAGAAACATGTTGTCTTCTACTTCAGTGACTAATCTGTTCCCAGATAATGTCTCTTGCCCCTACGACTCCCGAGTCACTCCACTCATTCATTTGGGCCACCCAAAACCAAGGTGCTGGCTCTGAGCTCTGAGAATGCCGCTGCTCCTAACTGCTTCTTCCATCTTATCTCTTTTCTCTGAAATACACTCACCAGTCTTTAGGTTTTAACCACATTTTAGAAATTTCTCCCAAATTTCTGTAACCAACACAATGACAATGAACATTTTAAACTCAGTAAATCTACTTAGCAGTACATATACACCTTCAAGTGTTACAAATACTGTATGTGCTTTGTACATTCTACAGCATGTTTCTCCTCTTTGCATGTTGTCCTTTGCTGGCTTCTCAAGAAGACCAAAACCAACTGCAAGCTTATCATCCTGAATGTGCATCTCCATTCCTGCTAAAGCGTCTTGTCACATGGCCATCCTCTACACTTGCTCTTGATCCCTCTGGACCAAAGGCCCTGGGAACATGGCTGCCTCCTGTAGCACATTTCTATATTGTCAGATCTAGGCTGGAAATAAATATAATAAGTACACTGATAATGATCATCATATCATTAATCTATGGAGGCCTTTAATTTCAAAGGTCAGCAATATGCACGTGTGGCTCTCAGGTTCTCAACTTTCCAATGAAAGGATATGATGCAGAAAAGGAACTTATAATTCAATGTTCAGACTCCATAATATAATTACTCAAACAAACAAGCAAACAAAAAAACCAAAACCAAACAAACAAAAACCCAACCAAACAACAAAAAAATGCCAATCAACAACAACAAAAAACACCAAACAAAAAAAATACCAAAACAAAGAAACAAAAAACCCCAAAACATACAAAAACCCAAACAGCAGAACACAGGTAGAAGCTGAACTTACTCTCCCAAAGTAACATGATTAATTTCTTAATATAAGCCTCAAAATTAAATGGATTTTTAAGAAAAACAACACTAACAAAATTGAACCATACAGTCATGCACTACATGATCACTTCCTGATTCCCACGTGGCACAGTAACTGTGCAAATGGAGTTCTCACTGATAGTGTTACAGAAAGACAGAGCCCAACTTGCAGTCTTATTCATACTTTACTCCCAGTACTTTATCATCAGTATCACACAGGATATTATCTCCATTTAATGAAAAAAGTTGGGCAATGAATGTATGTATTTATGAAGTGTCAACCAGAGCAATACATCTTGCACGTAACTGAGATACACGCTGAAATATTTTAAAGGACATTAAACAAGCAAAAGATTTTTTTTGTCTGTTTTCTAGAAAAGTCAGCTACACTTGCTGTGCAGATTTCTGCTACATTACAATGCATCTATTTGCCTCGCACAGCTCATGCTGCTTCAAATGTCTTTTTATCAGTACCACTGGGGAAAAATGGACTTGCATATTATGGCCAGGCTATCATTAAGTAGTAACAAATAAAGGACTTTAAGTAAATAAATTACTTTAAAAATGTGACATGGGCATAAAAAATATTGGCAATGCTTTTAAATCAACACTGTCTTTATGGTAATGATAGTTACACTGTTTCAAAGTTTATACAGAGGCTGTACATTAGAAAAGACCAATGTAATGGGCAAGCCTTCCTTTTAATTCCACTGATCCTGCAAAACCGTGTGATTTTTTTATTTTTAAACATGCAATGAACACAACACTATCAGAAACCACTAATTTTAGGAAACGGAATGTAGTTTCTCAAATGAAAAAAAAAAAAATTCATCTCAATCCTAAAAGGAAAGCTAAGCTGCTCAACTGCTAAAATACAGAATGAGAACAGCAATCTAGAAAAAGCATCAAATCAAATAGAATACTGATGATATGCACACACTGCTTTAGAGTAGAAAAGAACTAAAATAACACAGAAGTAATTGTTTGATACTGACTCCAAATTCCAGCAACTGAAACACAACATAAAAGAAATAAAAATACATAAACCAAATAAATATGGATGGTCATCAGTATTTAAAGTTTACATGAATTTTAATGGGGTTCTACAAGACAGAAAGAGGGACGGTGCAGAGCAAGGAGTACTCACTTGCGTATCTGACCTGTGTGCAGTCCCACCTCCAGCCACTGACTTCCTGTATGATCTTTGACCAAACAGCAGAATTTACTGAATGCCTTTCTCCCCAAAATTAGAATGGGAGTGTACTGTCCTTCCCACAAGCATTAAAAGAAGGAGATCCAAGTATCTTGATGAAAAACCCACTGGAGCTCTAATCTGTTCTTTAACACTGACACCGCAGGAGGCCTGAGGTTAATAATAATTTATTTAAAAAAAAAAAAAAAAAAAAGAAAGAAAACAATATCCCACAAACAAGTAATCCCTAGCAGAGCTCAGGAAAAATGCAATTTTATACTAGAAGAAAATGTTGAGAAAGAAGAAATTTAGAGTTCGCGATGGGAGGCAGAGTGACATTTATAGCTCCTCGTAAATTCTAAGTAGCCTACATTTAGAAAGGGAAAAATTTTCCTTGAACCACGAGAAAAACTTCTTTATATAAAACCAACAGTGATGAAGTTAGCTCCTAAACACTTACCTTTACAAAGCCTGAACCAAGGTCTAACTGGGATAGCTGACTTGACAAAAATACGTCTTTTTGGTTTTGTTTTTGTTTGTTTTTTGTGGGTTTTTTGCATGTGAAAGGATACGAGGAGTTCCTTCTGTCCTACACACCAGGTAGAGACACGCAGCAATTACATGGGTCATCTTCCTCCCCCGGGTTAGGTGTTTGCTGACAGCCATCTTGAAAAAATTAAAGGCAGTATCCAGACAGTGTTGATTAAGTTGAAGCTGGTTACCCAAGTGGTGAATCTGACGTTTCCCTAGAAAAATAACAAGAAAAAAAAAAAATGCTTAACAACTTTGTACTTCATGTGCTTTTGGGTTGGGTTTTTTTGTAAAGGCAAAACTATGGGGGCAGATTTTGGATTTCATCTCTGTGTGAAATACAATAACCTCTCAAATTTCAGGAACTATATATCCTTGGCTCCTTGGGACAAAAAAAAAAATGCCTTGCTTGGGACTGCTAGAACTGAAATACATGGAATCAATGCGCCCTGGAAGACAAATCCACAAACATAAGCCCCAGAGAGGATCCAAAACATTACTAAGACTTCTCAGGCAAAAGACTATGCTCCCCTCCCTAGGTCTATGTTATAGATTGGGACAATTAGCACTGCATTAGCTGTAGTGATGAACTTCTGAAAACTGGATGTTGTGATATGTTTGACACTGACGTGCAAACAGAGTTTTGCTGCAGCTCCCCAAGAATTGATGAAGTTTGCAGTTCCTCTGACCACGACAGAAGCCCACAAGGAAAGGAGCTCTGCTCCGGACCTGCCTGTGACCACCACTGACGGGAGGCACTTCCTTCCTCTGAACACTTTCGCACCCGAGCCTTCACTGAAGGTTTGGCTGCCAGGCTGCCGAGATTAGTTTGCGGCTTCAGGAAAACAAATGTGCCTTCACCCTTAAATAAAACAATTTTTTAAAAGTGTGTTTGGGATGATTCATGGCAGGAAGTGGTACAGCTGCTGGGACAGATGTGGGAAGCGAGGTCCAGTCTGTCCTCACAGCTCCAGCTTCGGAAGAGTGCGTCAAAAAGACAGCTTAAGAAAAAGATGGGGGAAGTCATGAGGAAAACAGAGCACTGAAGTTCCTCAGCATATGGGGTCAGACAGCACATCAAGAAAAAACCTTTAATTCAATGTGCCGGGCAGATGTTTCCAGTATGTGTATTTACAGGAAACACTTGGTCTGTTCCCTTCAGAGATGTCATGAGTAGTTTTGCTGAAGGGGGCCCAATGTCCGTGTGATGTGTCACAGCCACCAATGCTCAGAGAAAGCGACGGTGACCAGGCAGTGCTTACCAGAACACCACCAGCACCTGCACACACCTTGATTTTATGCAAATCCCTACACCATCATCATTAATAACAAGGTGGATATGCTTAACCTCCAAACAACCTTGTGCCAAAGACATTGCTTCAATTCAACTTTAATAAAAACTGACTCTGATGTGCAGCCAGGGTCAGCAAGACTCCAGCCAAACAGGAGCTGCCACAAAGCAACAGCTTCCCCTTCCTGCACAAGTGGCAATTAGGGCACCCCACCAATGACATCTCCTTCAAGGCATGTTGGTCAACCAGGCGTAACACATTTGGATGAAGTAATGACAGAGGAAGGATACATCACCTTCTCCAGGAGGTGTGGGTGCAATAAGCTACTCGAGAGTAATCCAAAACCCATTAAGTGAAGTTCTTCCACTACCATCAGCAGGCCCTGGACTGGTGCTCATGAGCCTCAGTATCTCAAATATAAATACTGCATCTTCCTCAAATTAAGACACTAACTGGCACTCTTCCTCCCTTGAATTTTATTTCACACTCCAAAATCTGTACACTGAAGTGAGCTGAAGGCTTTTAATGGCCATTAGTTTGTTCTCATTGGGGATGGAGCAGAACTACCTGCCCTTGAGTACTAAAACTCCTTTTTGCACTGGCAGCACAACAGGTTCCCTAATTACTCCCCCCCCACTACAAGCAAGTTTACTGTGGTGGCCAGCATGGATCAGTTAGGCTAGAGAAAGCCACCTCTTCCTATCGTCTAAGCTTCCTACTTTATCTGGCTGTATTTTGCCATGCACAAGCCGCTGAGACGGAGACACAAAGAAGTGTCATCTGCAGAGATTTTAGGCACTACATGCAGATGTACAAGATACTAAAAAACTAGACATGCCCGTGCATCTCTCCCTCAGCTGCAGTGAGATCCAGATTGGAATCCCTGCAGCATTCCCTTTAAGTAAGATGGTCCAATTCCATGTCCTCAAAGTCACAAAAGCAGCTGATAACAAGAAACAATTTCAGCAGTTTCAAGTGTTCTCTGAATTTTGCTTTTAAGTAAACCTTTGTAAAAACATAAAGAGAACAGTGGCTTCTGTCAAGGAAGAACCACATGCACTCCTGAATGCTTCCTGGGCTAATGGTGGAAGTGGTATGCAAGGCCCACCCAGCTCCACAAGGACCAGGTTGGATCTGGTCACCAAGCAAGAGCAGCTGATGAGGAAGCTTCCCATGCTACCAGAATGGCAGCAGCTGATGTGGTTCTGGGTGCACACCAGAGACCATCTCAAATGAGCTGGAGATGCAGAGTAAGAACAGCACAAGTATCGATGAAACTTCTCCCCCAGCACCCCCCTGGCCCATCCCCATTAAGAGATAATCCTTCTCCCAACAACAGCACTCTCACTCGGGGCTCCACACCTCAGAGGGCACTTCAGAAACTAAGAACATCCCAGAAGAGAAAAAAATAACACCGAGGAAGATACTAGAAATTCATTTCTTTCATAAGCCATTTTTCCCACTGAGCTGGCCCCATCCCCAGGCTACCATGAAAATTCTCTGAGTATTTTAACTTTTTTTTTTTCAATTTCAAATGTTAAAATATAATTCATCATTATCCATCTTTGGTAAACAGTATGACTGTTTGAGTAGTATATGCTTTTGTAGCTGAGCTCTTCATCCAGCATCAGTATTTTAAAATGCAGTTACTTTAGGGGTGACAGGTTACTGTCTACTGACAAACACCAAAGACATCTAAGAGCACAGCAGGGTACTCGTCCACTCAGGAAATGCTATTTCTTTGAATGTTACAGCCTTCAGCAGACCAGTGAAGGCTTTAATTCTCTGTGCTAGTACTCCCTCAAGCTGTTTTGTAGTATTAGGTCAGTCATACAGTTTGGGGAAAAAATAAGACAACTGTTATATTGCTCTTGATCCCCAAAATGAGTAACTTACCACAGGACAATAAGCATCTTAGAAATTATGTGCATCTTGATGACTAACTTGGTTTTTCCTTATCTGTTACAAGAGATAAAGCAATGTACTGCTTACAGCATCATCTAAGATAAATATTTACATTCTGTAACCAGTTTCCTATTTACTAAAGAAAGATCAAAAGCTTGTTGTTCCCTCACCATCCCCATCCCCCACCCCTTGAATTTAAATGATAACAAAATTCTATTTTTCTAGTATCTTACGTAACACCAACACCACAAACAAAACAAAAAAGCTGGAAAAGTTAGCATTAGCAATTGTGCTTCTAGCTTTCTCCACAGGGAATACAAGATACCTTGTACTCCTTCTGGCTCTTTCAGAGATTTAAGAAGCATCTCCATTCAAAAGCTAACTCCAAGAAAGGGCAGCTACCACCTAAGCGGCCATTGCACCAGCACTGCAGTACGGTACCAAACTGGTGTATGGTGCCCTCATTCCAGTCAGATGACAATCAAAAATACGTAATTTTGTGACTTCCCATCTTTTCTGCCAGTCTCACCAATGTGACATTTCCAGAGCTGAAAACTGTATCTCCGTAATATTTTATTTAGCTATAAATGCAGCGATTTTATCTGTTCCTATCTGAAGAGCTGATATTCATACTTAGATAAATTGGGCATAAGAAAATAACTGATCAAAATAAATTCTCTATCCAATGCTCCAGTTACTGTTGACAAAGATAAACATGAGCAGACACCAATTAACCATTCATACTGCCAGTCCTCAACATGAAAATTCCTCAGAACTGTGCAACGATAGCCACAAACCTTGCTAAGCATTCGGATACTTTCCTACATGAGTGACAGAAATACAGTCAGTGCAGGGAGGAGCTGCAGAGCTGCTGCAAGCTACAGGCTGGGAAGATGAACAATTCCCTCCAGCAAACCCACAATATACTGCATTACGTCTGTCAGCCCTTGAACATACTCCCACTGCTCCACATTAGCTGGGTGGCATTTTATTGCCTTCCATTTGCTGTTTATCTCCTGTCTCTATCATTTGCTCTAGACTACCAGAGTGGCTTCCATCAGCCCTAATGGCTGGCTAGTGCCCTTTCTGCCAGTTTGACCATATGGTCCCAGTGTGCAGTGAGCTGGTCCAGAATGCAAGAAACCTTATGATCTCAGCCAAAACAGTGAGAATATCCAACGTTACAATGCAATTTATTAAGAATCTGCTCAACTCATTATTCACCAGACAACATCTCAGTGTTACAAACTCAAATTAATTGAGTGACTCTACTGGATGGAAAAGACCTGCCACACCTTTAAAGCCTGACATGCTCTGGGTTACAAAACAAAACTCAAGACAAACAGCTTCCTGACCTTCTCAACCATTTTACCCAGTAGAACAGCTTTTTAAAAAGCTTGAGTGGAACACTACTCTAAAAACTTGCAGCTACTTAGTACTATACAGGCATATCATCATGTGGAGCAGTCAGAAATAAGTATTGCATTTTTTTTCCTAAACTGCTAGGCAAGAGTAAAACATGTAAGACAAAAAAAAGCAGGGGTAAAACAAAAATATGCACCTACTAAAAACTTATTAGTACTTGAGATAAGAGTTGCCTCTACCTACTTGAGAGTCCAAGGGAGGGCTATGAGGATGATTAAGGGACTGGAACACCCACCTTACAAGGAAAGGCTGAGAGACCTTGGTCTTTTTAGTCTGGAGAGGAGAAGACTGAGAGGGCATCTAATTAATGTCAATGAATACATGAGGTCTGGGCATCAAGAAGGCAGGGACAACCTCTTTTCACTTGTGCCCTGTGATAGGACAAGGGGCAATGGGTTCAAGCTCAAGCACAGGAAGTTCCACCTCAACATGAGGAGGAACTTCTTTACTGTAAGAGTTACAGAGCACTGGAACAGACTCCCCAGAGAGGCTGTCGAGTCTCCTCCTCTGGAGACTTTCAAGACCTGTCTGGATGCGTTTCTGAGTGATCTGCCCTAGTTTTGTCTTTCTCTGGCAGGGGGCTTGGACTTGATGATCTTTGGTGGTCCCTTCCAACCCCTAACATTCTGTGTTTCTTTTGAGCCTTACAGATTTTTGACAGATCCTGGTATTCTTTTTTTTAAACCAAAAGAAAGAGAGCCTTTAAGGTCAAAGCTTACACTTCATGCTGCCCTTGTAATTTAGTGGTGGCATTAAAGTGGTGTCTAAGTAACTTTGGGAAAAGGACAAGGAACGGTGACTTTTTAAAGAAGGCAGGACAAGCTCATCAGCAAGGTTACAGAAATCCTCCCCCTTCCCTCTACAGTAAAACAGTAAAACTATTCTCCTTTAAAGACCTACAGGAAAAAAAAATAAAAATCTAGAAACTACAGAAATCCCGTGACATAGAGGACATACACCAGGCAGCTCCCATTTCTTTCTCAAAGGCTCATCAAACCAGCGAGGTAGAGGGGGAGGCGGAGGCGGGGGGGAAGGGGAGGGGAAGGCAGCTTGCACTTTTGTAAGCAACGCACAAAATCAAGTTCCCAGGCTACCAAGTACTAAAGTTTATCACGCTCCTGAATCTACATCTAAAAACAAAAGGCTCTTTTCAGTTTTTCGTTCCAAGCCTACTAAAAAAAAGTGCTTCAACCCATCTACTCCCAGCATGATGAAAGAAACACCATCATCTTCTCAACCCGTGCCAATCTCAATGCTTTGAACTGGCACGTAAAACCTGAGCTGCCAAGTTCAGATAGGACCGCTGAATGCTACTATCCTTTTATTTCAGAAAATGTCTATTATTTCAATGGAGGAAACAGTGGTTATTACAAAACAAAATATGAGGGCTAGAAACCACCATCACAAAACAGGTTTTCAGAAAATCTTGCTAGTATTAAATGCTTCACAAGAGGCAGTTGATAGCAAAACTGCAGCTTACGTTATGAGGAAAATAGAAAAAGGGGGAAAATTAGGCCCATTCTTTACAAGCAATTTTTTTTTTATGATCTCGTTACCTCAGAAACATCTTGTTCTCTTCCCCTATTCAAGCGGAATCATATCTTTTTTTGGATCCCTTAAAAGTCAGTAATGTCAAGCAGCTACAGCTATATATTACTCTCATCTGGCTTCTGCCTGTTCATCTGCAGCCCTCCCCTCAGACTGACAGAGACACTAAAGCTCCTATTTCAGAGTAGTACTTTCCAGTACCAAGCACAAGTTTCCAGGGAAATAACAGGCAGTACACAGACAGAGCTTAAATGAATTGTTATTACGATGCTAAACGGCGTCATCAAAATCCAGACATACAGATTTCCCTCCCTTGCTGCACTTTGCTCGAGGGGCCCTAGAAACAAGCACTACCTGAACTGGGCAATGGAGTCATGTTAACAGCACTAATCTTTTTTTTACCTCCCACCCCCCATCCCCCTTTGTTGTTTGGGTTTTTTTTTTTCCCCCCAAAAGGACTGTTATGGTAACAAACACCAGATTCTATTAAAGGAAACATTCTGGATTATTTTTTCTTGGGTATTCATTTCCAGAATATGAATTTCATTTCCAGAATATTAATTACTTTGCTAACTGAATTTTATGTGCAGATTTTTTTCTGCAGTTGGGTTTTCACTCTTTTTTATTTATTTTTTGATTTATTCTTTGAAAAGGCTCCCCAAAAGAACACCCAAAAAAAGGAAAAGAGAGCAGTTGTTACGTGCAGGCATCCCTGCATGCTTTGTCATATCTTTCAATTTCAGCAAGTCTCAGCTCAAAGCCTGAATGAATTTCCTGCTCTTTGCTCCATGCCAGGCTTCTATGTTATTTGTATTACAATTAAGTAAAAGAAACAAAGCAGCCACAACAGGGAAAGTCCAGGAACTTCAGTAGGGCTACTCTTATGAAGGCTGGTCCCCAAAGCCTAATCAAGGGTAGAGTCCCATTATCAAAGACAAGAAAACATTTAAAGCCTCAACAGTGGTGAGAGGCAGGGAGGAAAGTGAGGTGATGCCTGCAGCCATCACACTGACCATTGCCAGCAACACGCACAAGGCCACGAGTGAGAAGCAGCTTTATCTCTGTCAGCCTGCAATGAAAAAGGCCAATGAACATTAGAAGTATCAGCAAAGTAGGACATTCCAGCAGTGCTGACCCTGCACAACAAAAGCTTTCATTTTATTAGGGATAGCTAAGCGTTATTCCCTGTAACACCTCACTGCTTATGAGGAAGGTGATGAACATACTGGCCTCATTACCACACTGCCTAACTTCAGCCTAGCCCCAAATCCCCATTTCACCATCATCTAACTGTGGGTGCACCCCATGTCCCCACAGTCTCATGGTTTTCCACATGAGACCTCCCCAGCTCCTCCACGGGATGTGTCAGTCCCAGTGCTGAGCAACCTGGAGTCACCTGGAGTCCATGCACGCACTGCCCCACTCCCTCTGATGCATCCCTGTGTCACCTGGCAGACCTGCTCCGGAGACTGCCCAAGAGTATGCTCTGTTCCCGTTATCTCAGCAGAGTAAAAGAGTTCCTGGCCCTTTCCCTGTGATATTCCACCAGCTGCACCAGCACAACTGTTTGTGGGGACACACAGAAAACCAAACCAGTAAACTGATCCTCGTTAAAAATAACCTCATGAAATAAATAAAAAAGACTTAATCCAGGCCTGTTTAATGAAGGATTGATGCCTCCACTTTATCTTCTTAGGGCCAGAACCAGACTACCTCAGCACAGAGACCTATATTGAATTTCTCTGACTGCTGACAACAATCCAACCCATCCATTCTGTCTCCCATAAGAGCACCCCAACCACCAGGCACAGCTCCCTGTCTCTCCTGGTACAGCCCTTCCCTTGAATGTCAAATGTTCATTTATTCATTCAGCTAAAGAGAACTAGCATGCACCTCTAAGATTAATGTCCTAAAAATCCAGATAGTGGTCACTATTCCAACCACTTCTTAAATATTTAATACTAAACTACCTTTTTTTTTCACCTAGAAAATCTATTGTTAACATCTCCTCCCAGCACTTATCTGTACTTCCTTAAGTATGGGCCCTCGTATTCCATTAATGCCAAAGGAGGCCTGCAAAGCACCCACGTAACCTTCCCCCCCTCCCCCTCCAAGCACTTTTTCCATTCCCCATTTTTATGATACGACTCCCACATGGGCAGCCTCTTTGCATGTACAGCGACTGGCCATTTGAATTAATTTGCTTTTACCCACTCCAAAAAAACTGGCATCATAAGCTGTTCCGCTGACTTTTTGCATTCAGTTCCTGAAATTCTGCTTCCCTTGCTGGTGGCACTTCTACTGCTGCCACTTCATTCCCATTACCCACCTAACTGCTACCCCTGCTTCAACAATAGACCAGAAGCCATATGGTTTACTCACAGGCTGCACGTAATCTATTGCTAATCTTGTCCTTAGACATCCTTACTTCTTATCCTTCCTTAATTTTTTTTAAATACAGATAAAGAACTTCATGTTAACGAAGTCCTTATTGACCTTCACTTCTGGTGTCAACAGCTGGAAAACCACAGCCACTGATGACATTAAAAACGTAACACACGCACAAAAAAAAAGCCTGTTGATTCACTATCAGCTGAAGGTATTGGATGTTGGATCACAACTGTTTTAAGTCGAGCTAAAGCCCAAGCTATCGCTGCAGACAGCGTTCCCACCTCCAGCACAACATGCTGATACAGATGAGGAAGGTTGCTATGCTGAAAATCAGCCCAAACACCAAAACGTTAAACTTTCATTTGGACCTCATATAACTCAACAAGCAACCTCCCAAGCCCTAACAGCAGCAGAACATGGCTGGGGTGAGGAGAAAGGTTGTCAGCAGCCGCATACATGTGGATCAGCTTAAAGCAAATGTGAGTCTGCAGCCTAAATGGGTCAGAGAGAGAAGTACACTTTATCCCGACGCTTCCTCCTGCTTCCCCGCTACTGCTCCCAGCCCTCACCACTCCTATCACACAAGTGAGCTTACACAACAGTCTTGACTTATCACAGTTTAAACAAATGCTAACATGCTCATTAGTTGTTTGTATATTAGAATGTTTCAGGTCATATTAAGACTATTTTTAGAAGCAAGCAAATATGGACTCTTTTATAGCACAAAGTTTTGTCAACTGATTTTTTTTCTCACGTAAGATTTGCAGCTGTTTCAAAGTTGAAACAGCTGGAAGGCTGCACTACTGGCAAGAACTTGTGAGCACACGTATGATTAATGCAGAATAACCCTTACCTATCGGACATTAAGGAAATTTGAAAGAAAAATTTAAGACACCAAGAACTTTTAGGTAGTGGTAGCTTCTGATTTCCTTTTGAAAGCACCACCAGTTAGGCTTTGAGTTAATCTTCCTGTTTTCTTTGGACAGTGATTTTCTTTTTTTTTTTTTTTTTTAATTACATCTTAAGTGACAGTTACTCTTTTGAGATTTTTCTGTATCTATATACACGTAAAGTTTTTTCCCCACACTTAACAATTATCAATTGTTACTCTTGTCACAACAAGAAAGGAAACATTTCGGCTGTCACACAGCGTTACTGCTGATCCAAGCACTACCTTCAACCATCCAAAATCATTTCTACATCACTGCAAGTTAAAAAAAAAAGAAATAAATTGCTCATGACATAATCTGACAGTTTTGAGAAGATCACTTTTAAAAAGTTTTAAAAACCCGTAACTCTAGCACTATGAGAGATATCAGAACTTGTTCCATACCCACAAAGCAAAAAGCATTTAACTAACAAGCACCTGCCATCAACTCACAAAGATAGAAAAAAAAAAAAAAAAAACAAAAATCAAGACTACAGTACAATATAGGAAAAAAATAAAATCTTTTGCCTACTGGTAAAAGTTATCAAACTTTTTTTTTTTTTTTTGGTGAAAGAAGAAGAAACTAAACACAAAAGGATCTATTGCTGTAATGGAAAACTTTACAGATGTGAACAGCGTATAAATCAGTGCAGCGTTATCTGCTCGCTGACAGCAAGTTCTAGCGCCTTCCCTGCAGATCAGGGCTTTTGCAAGGCAAAGAAGACTGCAGACTGACAGGAGCCATTTTTCAGAGTCTTGCAGACACCACAGAAGCAGACGGTAGCCCTGGGAGTCAAGGTGCTTCGCACGGACGAGGAGGACACAGGAGCTGAAGGTGTGCCCTGGTCAGAACTGCCACCAAGGCCAAGGAGACGGACAAGAGCAGAAGTAATTGAGTTACTCAACAGTTACCACTTCTCAGCTACACTGCAGAGACCGTTAGCTAAGGCTAACATACTAAGATAGTTTAAAAAAAATAAATAAATTAAATCTTCCTGTTTAATTAATCTTCCCTGCTATAAAAGCCGGTCCAGCCTTTCCCATTTCCTGCCAAGAGACTCCTGCCTTCCTCTGTGAACCTTCCCTCCCTACTGTCCTCATCCACCTTTAATACTTACTGTTTGTAACACATCTGAGAATTTACTTCTCCTCAGACATGTGCAGAACAATTTTCCTCCCCTAGAGTTCATCCCTGCTCCTCTGCACACCAGTTGTTCTGTCAAAATACAACTGTTAGTGGTAAATTATTTGCACTTTCCATCATCCAGCCACATAGCCAGGAAAGACCTTACTGATAGAGACTAATACCACTCTGCTCTCGACCTGTATTTGACTTACTTGATATGCAAAATCAAATATATATATATATATATAAGAAATGCATTTGATTTGCATTTGCCTGCTGCTTCTTCAGGATTGAAAAAGGCCTGTGAGACCAAAGCTACTCTTGGGTTCTGGTTGTTTAGTTGTGGTTTTTTCTTTCCCCCTAAATCTACTTGCAAATATACCTAAGGGCTCTCTCTCCACATCCAGAACTTAACCAAGTGACAGTCAAAGACGTAAGACACAGTAATTCCAAAAGTAAAAATGTCATGAGTGTCAACTAATTGGCAAATCTCTTAAATCATCTAAAAAATATTGAAATATGGTGAGAAGGCATCAAGGGAACAAGGATGCAGAGAAGTAGTTGAGGGGGGGTGAAGAAAAAGAGGCAGTTATTAAAGATATCAAAGGCATAAGAGATAAAACATGACCTAAAAATGGAAGCAGAAAGATAGAAGTGAAATCAAGCTGGAAAAGGAACAGAGACATTACAAAAGCAAGAAAGATTGTATTATGTTAATACTTATTTAAGGTATTTTTATATGAAGCTGATGAGAGCGGTCAAATTCTTCTTCCTTTGTGGAAGGGATAAGAAACCTGGCAGTTAGGTAAGAGAGCATCAATCTTCATCCAGGCTGCAGCTAAAGAATGAAATTCTGCCCTTAGTTTGTCCCTAGCAGCTGAGTCCATCAGCTACAGATAACATGGAGAAAGAATCTTAGGGGCGTGCTCTCCTTTACTACTACAAAAGGGCTACTTGGATCAGAGCTACAACTGCCCCCATGTATTTTACCTGTGCTGCCCAGAGATGATGGAATAAGTTATACGGACAGAGCTTCAGACTCAACTTTCGCATTTCTTTCCTATTTAAACTAAAAGCAAGTGATGGCTGCTGCAAATCTCAGCTAAAAATGTAGTGAATCAGTCAAACTATTTATCACACCAGTCTCTTGTGCTATCTAGTTCAGCTTGGAGTTGAAAGAGAGGTTTATGTTTAAAGAGAGAATGAACATATTTCAGGAACAATCCTATATTTTTTTAAACAATAGCATTCACAGAAGTCAGACTGTTCCAGCAAAGAATTAAAATTACACCATATGTATTTCTAGAGAGCCAGCACGGCCCTCTTTAGAAAAATATTTGCCATATTTAAATAATATCTACCTATATGTTTGCAATCCCTTCCATTTCTAGGATGCTGCTCTTTACATACAGGATGTCCCCTCTGTTCTGGGAGGAGGGAATTCTCACTAGAATTTGTCCTCCTCAAGAAGCCTGATTATCCTACAATTAAAGATGGAGAGCATGGTAGGGGATGGGGAAGGGTGTATGAAGACCCAGAGGCAGAACCAAATTACCAAACATGATTTGTTAGAAGAGCAATAGATTTCTGGAAGACATTGGAAGTTTAAGCCATAAATAGATAAGCGTGAGTTCATGTCTAAGGAATAATGTGAAATTAAAGGAAAATGTAAGCACGATGTTAATGGGAACTTACAACAAAACTCACTGGACCTCATAACAGTTTCCCAAGGGAACTGGTGGAAACTCCCACTGTTTGGAACATATGAATCCAGGAAGGGCAAAATACAAGAAAAATGCATGACATGAAGTCATTTTTCATAAGAAAAATGAGCTAAGATGATTTACTAGGTTAAAATAAGTTCTTACGCTTTTGCAAAACTGTAAGCTTCAGAGCGAGGCTGCTTTGCGTGACAGAATCATTCTGTATTCTGAGTGTGCAGAACAGGGGACAAAAATCCCCTCACTCCTTCCTCCCCAAATAGCCATCCCTGCTGAGTCGGTACAGCTGCCTTCCAGCCTGCTCACAGTTTGGCAGCAGAACAGTACAGAGCCAATGTCAATCAGACAGACCAACCTGACCTGTACAGCAAAGATACACCTATATTCAGATTCCTACATCTTACTTTTTTTTTTCCCCCCTGTAGTGACCACTCCATTCAAGTTTTCCCAAATTAAATATTGTATTATCAACACACCCACAAACAAACAAAAAAAAAAACAAACAACAAACTCAACACTTGTTCATGTAAAAATCTGAGAAATTGTGTCCGTAACTGAATCTTTATATGCAGATTTCCTTTGCTCTTCTAGACAATCCACTTGCCTCCAGTGTGCCAGTCCTTAGTAGTTAAATAAAATTTTGGGTAAGACAATTACATTTTTCTGTTCTTTATGTGCTAAACCTCAAAGATCAATTACAAGAGGGTATTTTCTGTGCAGTATGACTCCAAGATTGGATGTGAGATCATCCATTAAACATACATATCCAAGACTAGATGCATTATTAATTCATTTTCCCCTAGGTAATATGGCATGGTGAAAAATAGCTACCAGAGAACATACTGACTAAAGACTTAAACAGAAATCAGTGGATTTATATGATGATTGCTATGCAGCAAGCTCAAGGATCTCATTAAAGGAGACAGGGATTCTTCTCCCCTAATACTGTCACTGTTCCTACAGAGTAGATGCTGATGTTCAACACAAGGAGAATATTGATTGCAACATATCCCAGAAATTAGTTCTTACACCAGTTGAGAATTATCTATCTAAATTTAATATTGCCTGAGTGACTACAGTTAAGTCTCAACTTTAGAGCATTTTTGTGATTGGTGACAGTGTTTGGAAAATCTCTTTTTTTTAAATAAGTTGGCTATAAAACACTGCGTGCCTCAGTTTCAATTAGGCAGGTGCTGTAAATACCAAAATGAGTTTTTACTGTTGTCCTCCTTGACTTTGTAGAGCTGCAGTCAAGGAAGTTTCCCTAAGGAATTGCTTAACATCAGCAGCATCTCAAACCTAACTAACATATTGCTTCGGTAGAGTCCACAGAGTAAACGCTATTTCCTGACCTCTTTTAAGATCTACAAGAATAAACAAACACTTCAATCAACTGCCTGCCTCAGACCTGTTTATGCTCCAAGCAACTCCTCACTGAAGGCCTCAGGAGTTCTACTGCTACATTAATCAACCTCAAGGACCACACTTTTCACCTACAAAACAATTATAATCTGGCCCTTCCTCCTTCCTACCTTTTGTATTTTATTCTAGAGCATTAGGAAAGGTAGATACGCAGATGAAATTCTGTCTAGCTTTGTGCATGACTTTTTGCCCACATATCCATGGCCACAGCAGCTACAACAGCAGCAGGACACACTGAAGTTAACATTTCTGTATTGTCAAATGCCATCCTACTACCTTATAATACAAGAAGTATAGGTGCTGCTTTGTTTAACCCAGCTTTAATTATCATAAGCACTAAAAGCCATGCTTCTAGAGATAGGAAGCTGAAATAGGCACCACCAAATGTTTCCAAGGGCCCCACATCACTTGTTGGGTTTAGCTTCTGGTAACTGTGCCTCTTACAATTTTGAAATCAGAGCACTCAAACTTCAATAACATTTTGTTTCAAGTGGTTGTTATTATGTTGTCTTCCTTTTAGACACTTTCTACAGTCTGTATCAGGAACTGATAAGTGATATAAGGATCCTTCTTCTGAGCTGAACAGTGAGCGAGTGCGTCTGGCAGAGATGGGAAACCACCCGATTCTCCACACTGAACCACAGAGGCAGGTGGCAGTTCTTCACCTCTGCTGTGAGATACAGAAGAGACAAAACACTCCACATGTACTCTTTGAAGAGCTTGATTTTTGTTTCCATGTCACCACTTAACTCCCTTATCCTCCTTTATCTTCTGCTGAAGTTTTCTTAGGATTATATTTGTTATTTAATATGCGGTGTCACTATAATCCCACAGCTTGACTTTCCTCGTATGACAAATCAATGTTTCTCATAAACCCAAAACAACCTCAAAGCTTTTTTTCCTCTGTGTCAAAGACCTTGATCAGTGTCAAGTTTCCCTTTTTTCTTAAAGCTGGTATCAAACACTGCAATGATCTCAGAATGAAATTTGTTGTATATGTCAGATCAAAAAGTAAAAAGCAGTGTTGGGGGGAAACAGAACTACCCAAACATACAGTAGGAAAACTGTAGTTGATGGCAAAAAGAGCATGTAAGCACCACTGTAATCCTTCAAAAAGAATCTTATTTCTATTCCCCCTCCTTCAGGATCTGAAATAGGGTGCAAATTACCCTTGAGGAGCCCATCTGCCATGAATGTATGGCACACTCCCCATGGAGAGAGAGTGGAAAGAGACCAAAGTATGTTTATGATCCACAGGATGTCTGACAACTTTATTTTGACCAAAGCTACAGATACCCATTTGCTCTCAAGAAAGAAGCTGGCAGCAACCAAGAGTTAACTTTTAGTATAGGGCCAGCTGGAATAACACAGACCACTCAGACAACAAACCGTCACCTCACAAGCACCCTGGATTTGTTCCAAAAATCACTTGAAAAGTGGTATTCTTTCTTGACACGCTCAAGTACTGATTCAGCTTGCACCAGAAGCAGTACTTTTGGTTTCTTCCTAGTGCATGTTAGGAGCCATAGTTTCTAAATCTACTTTGAGATGATTTTGAGTAGTCTCAAGATGCACATTTTCCCTATTTTCTTTGTATTTAAGCCTAAAAACAAAAGATTTCATGTAGCTAAAAATTTCAAGATTATTTCCCCATCTCCCAAAAGAAAGAAGCCTTTAGATATAGAAATATTTTTTTAAAGTGGAAAAGGACTGTATTTGCAAAGCTATTCACCCACATTAGTGCTATGAAATCACTTACAAGATTTCAGTTGACATTCAATCATTTTATTTCCAGCTATTTCCCTGAGCTCATAGAGCTTTCATGGCCAAGGAAGTAAGGAAACAGCACCTGCTTGGATTTGGCAAGCTGCATGGGGCTCAAAATAATAAGGCAACCCCTCTAAAATCTCCCTCATCTACAGATGTTGATTTGCTGATGACAGGAAGGCAGCTGTGCTCACCTTCAGAAATGACAATGAATGTGGATTTGCAAATACTGAGGATTCTTCTCACATTTAAAATGGAGGCTGGTAATTAGAAAGGTGTGAATTACAAACTAAGAGCTATTACTGATCTACTGCTTTGTCATATAAAGCCTGCTTTTTTTTTCCTCTCTTCACTCTACAGCAAACCCAGGGCAAGAAGCAGGAGAGAACACACAAAAACCTCAGTCTGAACACTAGGTACAACTGGAGCAGTTGGGGCTGTACTTTTTGCTATTTTTTTTAATTCTATAAGAGCATTTTCCTAATATTTTATTGATTGGAATAAATCTACTTTCTCCTTTTATAACAAATCAGTTAAAATATCAAAGGATGAAGTTGCAAGAAACAGCTGAAAGAAGAAATCTGACATCCCTCATCCACCTCACGACCAATCTCCCCTTAAACAGTTCTCAGTGCTCTTTAGATGTTGTGCTGAGCCACAAATTAAGGGGAAAAAAAAAAAAAAGAAGTCAAGTTTGCTACAGGCATCAGTCAGAGCAAAGAAGAGAAGTGAGGCAAACACTGGCAAGAAGTACAGCAGCAAGCCTTGAGAGCAGTTCATCAGTAACATGCAACTCCTCTGATTTGTCTAAGATGCTACAAAGAGTTTACAAGCAGAAGCAACTCCTCTGATTTGTCTAAGATGCTACAAAGAGTTTACAAGCAGAAGTTTACAGCTGCCTGTGTACTCCCTCAAAATGTGCAATATACATATTCCATGAGCAAAGACATCATAGAATCATAGATTCACAGAACTGCTTAGGATGGAAGGGACCTTATAGATCATCTAATCCAACCTCCCCGCCACGGGCAGGGATGCCTGTCAACTAGACCAGGTTCCTCAAGGCCTCATCCAACGTGGCCTTGAACACCTCCAGGGAGGGGGCATCCACAGGCCCTCTGGGAAATCTATTCCAGAGTCTCACCACCCCCATACTGAGGAACTTTTTCTTAAGATCCAATCTAAACCTATTTTTCCCTCAGTTTAAAACCACTTCTCCTCATCCTGTTGTGGGACACTCTTGTGAAGAGTTCCTCTCCAGCCTTTCTGTAGATTGCCTTCAGCTGTTGGAAGGCAGTTATAAGATCACCCCAGAGTCTTTTCTTCTCCAGGTTGAACAATCCCAGCTCCCTCAGCCTATCCTCATAGCAGAGGTGCTCCAGCCCCTGGATCATCTTTGTGGCCCTCCTCTGGACTCATTCTAACAGATCTATGTTCCTCTCATGGTGGGGACACCAAAACTGGATGCAGTATTTGAGGTGGGGGTCTCACAAGAGCAGTGTAAAGAGCATATTAATCACCTCTCTTGAGCTGCTGGCCACACTCAATGCATCCTAGGATACACTTGGCATGGTTTGGGTTGGAAGGGACCTTAAAAGATCATCAATCCCCCAACCATGGACAGGGGCACCTTCCACTAGATCAGACTGCTCAAAGCCCCATCCAACCTGATCTTGAACACTTCCAGGAAGGGGACATCCATAACTTTTCTGGGCAACCTATTCTAGTGCCTCACCACCCTCACAACATCTCCTAACCAGATTTATAAAAGTGCCTTTTCCCATGTAAAGGGATTTCTATGCATGTGTCTAAACTTGCATGCATATGCACCCATGCCCAAAAGAACCAGAAAAGCCTTTCTGCATCAAGCAGCTCCACAAAACCCTGAAAATAAGTACCAGGATGACTATTAAGGATATTCAGCCATGCTTAGCACCCACGCTAACCCATCAAAGTGTGGCTGGAGACTCTGAAGCATTTTTATCTCCCTTTTAGGAAAGATAATGCATTGCCTTCTAAAAAGAAAGAACACCAAAGATGGCTGTGTCTTATACATCAATTTTGCAAGGACAGAAAACAAGCAACTTCAGGTTCAGTATGTTCTCTCTATACTGCTATCAAAAAAAACCCCCTTAGAGCAGACCTAATGACCAGCGTCTGGAGAGCAACCCATTCTCAGAAACTCATCCTATATAGACTACAAAGCAAAGTGCAAGCTACTGAACTTTTTAGAGCTCCCTTTGTAGCAATACTAAGTTCATGATTCCTACAATAAAAATGCATGGAACACTTTCCCTGAAGCAATCAAACAGCATATCTAAGGTACAGTGTAGATTATATTCATACACATTCTCTCTAATGAATGACATTCATACAGAAGAACACGTGTCTAATTCCTGTACATGAACCCAGCTCTGTGTATACCCCCAGAAACTGGAGCTATGATCCTAAAATGCTTTCTTAGTATTATGCACCTCATAATATACTACCCAAAAGTACTACTAATCAACTGTATGGTTTTAGAGCACATAAGGAATATACAGCTTTCTTCTAAAAATCCCATTCCTAATTGATTTTATTACAAAATCATTTCTATGCTCATTAGCACAATATACTTTCTTAGGGAGTCACACTGTCAAATATAATTAGCCACTTGTTTTGTTGCATCCAGTGCTAATGACCTTTCTTTGAGGAAAGATCCACGCTTGATTTTTCTATTGTTCAAACTTCAGAGAAGCCTCTTCAAGTTGAAAACACAGGAATCATCTGAACTGACTTTAAACAACTAAGCAATCAATTACCTTTTCATTTAATTTATGCTGTGTTTGTTTGGGACAGCTTTGTTATAACAGCATGAAGGCTTTAAACCTCGGTGGTTAAAGGCAGACTTCTAGGTACATATTTGGGATCCCAAACAATAACGCCAAGCAAATAGCTCCTGCTGACATCCAGAGGAGGTCTAAACAGCTCAGCTCCAAACCAGGTTTAAGCATACGCTGAACCCAACTCCTTTCCACACCGCTGGCAGTCACTCCTTGCCCACACTAGAGCCTGGGTTTGTGGAGATCACGCTGTACGTCTGTCTCTAAAATCGGCATTTGCTTATAATTTCTATTAGAAAACAAAGTTAAAAGTAACTATGTAGGAAACATTCAATTCATTTTTTCAAGTGTTACACTCTTGATATAAGAAGTTACACCTAAAATTGTAGCAATAATAATGCCTTCAGGAGAGGCAAGAGGCATGCATTTGATTCCTCTTCCCCCTCCTTCAAATGCTTAAACTTCCTTCATTTCTACCTCTATGGCTGATAGCACTTAGGTTTAGTCTAAGCAGACTATTACTTAGTTGCCTTTATTGTCCAAAATGATTCAACTTAAGAGTACAAAGAGAGGGGAACAAACTAAAGGAATAGTTTGCCACTTGAAACTCATGATTTCCCATTCCAGTTTACCATAGTGAGTTCTGCAAAGCCTTAGAAAAAAAGCAGCTTTCTTTTCAACTCTTAATTACTGTACAACTGTTGAGGGGAAAAAAAATAACTTCCTTTTATAACACATAAAATCTAAATAAGAGAAAGACCATTAAATTTATAGAAGACATTAAAAAGAAGCTGGGTTTTAGAAGCCTGGACTTTTTTTGTAAAGGGCCCCCTTCCAGAGCAGGCTGGAGATTTTACCCTTCAAAACTCTCAAGGTTAAATTATATGTCATTCATGAAACAAGTTATGTTAAGCTTACAAGGAGACACCACTCCAACCTTCCACCACTGATAAAACACGCAGTAGCTGCAGGTTATCCTCCTTCATTAGTTAATGGAAGCCTTCATAAACTCATCAGGCAAAAAGGAATCACGTAGGCTACAGCCCAGATATGCTCCCCTGCATTCAACCTCCTAATTATCCCATATACCATTTTTACATCAGAGATAGTCACAAACTATATGTGGGAAATTCCACTCTGAGCAGCCAGCAGAAAAGCAAACCCAAAATTTTCAGGGAAAACTCTACTTTAAAACCATGATTAAAGAAAGAAAATCTCTTCCTCACCACTCCTCCCATGAAATTACAGTTGAGTAACTTGACAATGGCAGAATTTAAACTTCTTTCAGTAAGTGTTTTAAGCGGGGTCTAACAGCACCACCTGGTGATCGCAACTGTATGGTATTTTTAAGACATCACACAAGTTAAGGTATAGTAATCAGCACAGAACAACAGATTTTTAATTCTGCTTGCTTGTCATTTGGCATTTTTTCCATTAAAAAGACATGCAATTCGTGCTGCTAAATAGTAATATTTTCTGATTGTTAAAAAACCGAATCAAACTTCTCAGAGCTAGCATGAGCTGACTTCTACCAGTAAAGGCAAAAGCTCTTGACACAGCAACAGACAGTTTAGTAATTGGTTTGAATGTTTTAACATACTAGGTTTGTTTAAAGGTTTGGTTTATAGCTCATACAGAGGGAAAGGCCACCTCAGAATTAGAAATAGTCACGCCTAAGTTATCAAACTGGATGTCACGTATACTCTATATTCTGAACTGATTAATATATAAACAGAATTAGCATTTTGGTCCTAATGCATTAAGAATTTTACTGCTGTTCCGATGAAGTATCACAGAACATCTAATACACATTGCTGGAAAAATCCTAACGGATCCTGAAATGAAAAAGTACTCCCTAAAGGCATCATGAGCGACAAGAATTCTATTAGAGTTGAGCATTTCTTCTTCATCACTCCTTTTTAAGTTGTGACTAAATTAGCACAGCCTGCGCACTCCAGGGTGTGTGCTGGGAGGAGGGAGGGAGAGAAAACAGAAGATATAAAGGCCTGAGGCACTTCAAGCAGAGAGCATCCATCTGCTAGCAGCAGTCAATGAACAGAACATTTCTAAAAAGCTTCCTACTCATATTGTCAGGCCAAAAGAATAGAAAACACCTTCTTTCACTCTGACTGTGCGGGACTGAACGTAACAAGACAGTGGGTTATAAATAGGTGTTTAAAAGAAAAAATAATTAAAAAGAGAGAGAAGCTCACAACATAGTCCTGCATCAGCCTCTCCTGATGCAAAGCCGGTTGAAGAGGCTCCTGATCATCTCCACGTCATCCATTCCCTCCTCCACTCTGTGGTGGCATGTGGAGGAGTGAAATGATCAAAGGGAAATAGAAAAAGAAAAAAAAAAAAAAGGTGGTTCTTTATTTGGCTTGTGAAACCCAGATCTTTTCACTGCCCTGGTAAATAGATGCATTGCCCCAGCTAAGGCCCAGCATATTTCACAGAATCATAGAAGGTACTGGGTTGGAAGTGGCCTCTAAAGGTCATCTAGTCCAACCCCCCTGCAATAAACAGGGACATCTCCAACTAGGTCAGGTTGCTCAGAGCCTCATCAAGCCTGGCCTTGAATGTCTCTTGAATATTTGGGTGAGAGAATGCAAAAGGGCAGCTGAGGGATGGGAAAGACCAGGATCAAACTGGCTTTGCTGTTAGGGATGCTCATCGTGGAACAGAACTCCAGAGCTGCAGCTCTAAGAGATGAAGGCCTCTGATGGCAATACCACTCAAAGGAGTTCCCAACCCACAACATCTCATTCCCACCCACACACTACAGCACATCATCTCTCTGGGCTGATACAGGCACCTACTGGGAGCACAGCAAATCCCAGCAGAACAATCACCTAGGTTTAAAATAACTGGCATCTGTTCACAGACTTGTACCAGTTCAGGCTGGGACTGAAGTTTTTCGCTGGTTTCCTTTTTTGAGCAGGGGGTTGACACAGGTCAATCTGCTGATAAATCTGCTAGTGTGGCTGTAACTGGACACAGAACTCTCCCACTGAATGCACATTTCATACCTGGTACAAAACTGCAGTTTCTATTCATTTGTATTTAATACCTACATTGACATTTGGGTCTCCTACCAGTGTACTGTATCTGCCTGAGAAAGGCTCCCAGAGCATTGAGCAGCAGCCAGTCTTTGCCCGAGCGACTTTTGAACAGCATACACAACACAGCCACAGATCCCATTCAGCTGGGAGGACACATCACACAACTGGAAGGGAATGAAGAGCTACACAAAGCTGCACATGCACTGCTGCACAAGGAATGAGGTGATAATGCTGTGGAGAAGCATCACCCCATGCACTGCTCTGATACTGGCTCCCTCAGCCACTGCTGAATGCCTGTGACAGATACTGTGCCAGATGTGCCCAGGCAGGTGTTGTTACAGGCCTCCAAAGGGAATACAACATGCCTGCACAACCTTTTGCAGACACATCTGAGCTAATGCCACCTGTACCCTGCACCCAGATGCATTCTGGTTCCTCCAAGACCATAAGCCACAACAAGATGAAAGCAGCTTGGGATCACAGCTAACTCGTATCCAGCTGAAAAGTGCAGGTGCAGTGAGTATAGGGGTGTCTGAGAGAATACAAGCCAATAAATCATAGTCTTCCTTATAAAAACAGTTAATACAGGCACTGAACTTTTTGTTACTTGTTAATCCCATAAAGGGTTCAGAAGATTAATGCTGGGGCCGTTATTTAAGAAAAACCATCTTCCAAGAAAACTGTAATAGGTCCACCAACAAATCACACTGAGAGACCCTCAGGCTTAGGGCGTGCTTCCCTGCACTGTCACATCATCAGCTCTCCAATTTATTTCATAGAGCAAAACAAGGCGGCATTTTCAACACATGAAAAAGGACCTTGGTGCTATCAAAGAACACAGCATTAAAAAGCACCAACATTCTCCCTCTCAGGTTTTGAGTCATAGTGCCTGTAAAATGACAAACACTTCAAAACTCACGTTTGAATGTTTAAAAGAGAGTCCTATGCCATAAAAGTGGCATACAGATTTTCCTTTATCAAAAAAGCAGCATCTACAAGGAACTTAACCCAAAGATATGTTATCTGAAGTATATTTTAAGCTTGTCTAAAACCATTACAAAGCAAAAATGGTTCAATTCAGAAGCTTGTTAGAAAAGGCAGATTACTAGCGCAGAATTGTACAGACATTAATAGAGGGGGAGGAAGAAGGAGAGAGGCAGTTGCCTATTTTCTGCCACACTGTACAACAAGGAAGATAGACCTATTAAAACTCAAGTTCATCTCTTTGTGAATGGTACTATAAAAAGTGAATGTTTTAAAGAACAGTAGCCCGCTAGGTAAACTGTCTTTAAGTAAAGGATTGCTCTCAAGAGAAATGACAGGTTCCAATTACCTACATAAGGCTGTAGGGAGATAATACTCTATCAGTGAATTCCACAAGTGTGATAATAATAAACATCCTAGTCTACGTCACATGGAAATTGTCAAAGTTAACAGAGAGAAATTTTAGGATACGAGAGGCCAAAACTTTAATATCCAAGCAAGAAAATTCACAAGGATGAAGAATTTTAGAAGGCACTTCTTTTGTTTGTCAAAATGATGCAGAGATTTGTGCTTCCCTGGCACAACATTTTTCTTGCCCACAGCCAACTATTAATAAACTAAGAGACAGAGAGCAAAGACAGGAGAGGAGACAGAGAAAGGAATCATAGAAGACGCCTTTAACTCCAGAGTCACAAACAAGCCAGTTCAAAGCAGGTGAACACACAAATATTTTTCATTATTAGTTAAGACAATAAGTCATCTGTTAACTCAGTTCAGTAAGACTTTGGTGTTTTTCTTTATTTTTTTCAACTTCAAAGATAATCTTCAAAATTCCAGGAGAGATCTGAGTCCACACACAGACTGAACAGACACCTCCAAGGAATTTTAGAAGCGGCTTTTCTATTTTTTCCCTTTTCTGGCTAAGCAAATGCAGGAAAAGAATAAAAGACCAGCAAAGCTTGACTCACATATTTCAACCATGTGGGATGTAGATCCACTACTCTTTACTTAAAGGATCCCAGACCCTCTTCATTAGAAACACAACAGATCTCATTAAAGAGGACATGGATTCTTCTCCTCTGCTACTGTCAGCGTAAGGACAATCAGCTCATCGAAAGCATCTCTGAGACAAGTACTTTGTTCCCTATCAAAACACAAAAATGTCCAAGGCTTAAAACAATACAAGTTCTCAAAGATGAACTCAAGTAGGAACTAATTAGTGAACACGTATCCAAAAGGGTGTCCTAAATCAGCCGATGAACCTGACCAGTCTTTTAACAAAGATAAGTGGAGATCATGAAGCACAAAGTCTCGTTAGCTATCTGGGAGAGAAGAGATTCCTCATGTGCTGAAGAAGCCGCAAGAAGCCTTTGAATCAAACTCCATGAGTCCCCAAAAGTAACAGGGAAACAGGCATGGAAATACATTCTTCTGATGCTTTTATCCAAGCTCTTGGAATAACTTATGCTAGCTAAAGAGTGGGTTTTCTGCCTTTGAGGATTTTTTGTTTGTTTGTTTTCCTTATGCAAGTAATTTGTCTGTCTCTTCAAGTGAAGAGTGATGCTTGGTGGACTGCAAACCCTGAAAGCTGAAGTTCCGAGACAAGCGTGTAAGCTATTGAGATATCCTGAAGGTCAACCTTCAGGGAATCCAGCATCCGAGCTGAGGCTTATGCTTCTGTGACCTACCAGGGCCTGCATCAAAGCAGGACCAGGAGGACTGGGAAAGTCTGTACATACTGACACTCAAGCAAGCCCCAAAAGCAAAGCAAGCTGGAACACACAACAGCTTAGTAACACCAGAAAAAAGTTCCCTGTTGAACTGGTTTAAGTAACAGTGATCACAAATTTGAAAGGGCAAACAGGTTGGGACAGTAACATTCCTTTTAAAATTATTCGATGAAGTTAAAGTATCAAAGATTTCACATCCCAAATCACAACTTTTCTGCTTTCCTGGTTCTGGAGCATGTTCTGATCCGAAAGGAAGAGCAATGAAAATTGAGAGATATTCGAGCAAGAAATAAATACGTGAGTGTTACGGCTAGAACACATCCATGTTTTAGCAGACACTGGAGAGAATGGATCTACTAGGCAGAAGGAGGGAAATCTGTGAATTGCCTCAAAGGGAGGAAGCTTAAACTTGTAACATGCAAAAGGCCGAACAGTAGGATGCAATTCAGTAGTTCAGTTCTGGACATGTTATGTCTTTGTCAACAAGAAGATACACAAATGCAGACACAAAAGCCTACAATTAATCACCCTTATCTTCAGAGATGAGCATCTGAGTTTAGTCAATCTTGACTTCCTTTCAGTGAGTGAAGAGAAACAGACACTTAAGAGAATGAGTCATTTGACTTCCTTTCAGATTAAATTAATCACACCCTAAATCTGTCTGCAGAGACCCTGAAAGGAGTTCAGGATGATGAGCTCACACAGACATACAAACTTTGTCACTCTAGCTCAAGCCATGACATGGCACTAGTTGGAAGAGATATGTTGAGGATAAAGAAGTTTACAAATGGAAAAGGTTGCACTTGAAACAACAAATCCTAAAACACACCCACATACAAAAACCATGTGAGATCATGCCAAATGAAAAGGTAGGAAGATGCCCCTTATCATCCTCCAAGGAAATATGGAGAAAGTTAACACATCAAGTGAAAAGATGAAAGAAATGAATGAGACAGAAGCTGGTAATGATAACAAAGGACTCACAAGGCACAAGGCCATAGACAGAACAGAGAGGGTAAAACTGAAGCAACAGTCTCGCTAGAAGGGGAAATCTTTGAAAGCCTTAGCAACTAAAGAAATTTAGGAGGATACAAAGCAAAACCAGAAAAGGAGAACTTTAAGCAATGGTTAGTCTAAAAAACAAGAGAAAACTCAATGGAGTACTAACTGAAGGTGGAGATAGGAGAATTGGGATTAGCCTCTATTCCAACAGAAAAGAAAATAAGGACAAGAAAATGGCAGAAACTCTAAACTGTGTTTCATTATTGAAACTGAAGCTAGAGACAGCATTGTCATTGTCACCTTTCAAAATCTGTAGGAATCAGAGGAGGTTCTCTAAGACTAGAAGGCAGCAAGCATCAGGCTTTTCATCCAGTGGGGGAAGGAGAACACTAGAGGCAAGCCAGCCTCCCCTCAGCCTGTTGGAAGGCTCTGGAACAAACCTACCTGAAAATCAGATAGAAGTTGTTGCTGGTAACTGTCAGCACAGATTTAATGAGAGCAGATCATGCCTGACTGCACGAAAACCACTATGCAGTCAAGGTAAACAGTAACCACTGCTCTTCTTTTATCCCATTTCATCATTCTCCCTTGGTACCCTGGCAGACAAATTGAGGAACACAGACTAGACAGATGAACAGCAAGTTGGGTAAAAAAAACAGTCAGGTTCAAAGAACCTGCACTTCAATCATCAAAGCTGCAAGTGGGATTGATATGAGGTCAATACTGTTTAATGCCTTCATTAACAACATGGACAATGGGAAAGGAGGTTCCATTGCCAGCCGGCAGACACCACCACATTGGATCAATACACTGATGGGCAGAGCCACTGTTCAGAGGAATCTTAAGATGCTGCAGAAACGAGCTGACAGAAACCTCATGAAGTTCAACAAAGCAAATGTAATTTTTTGGTTTTGCACCCAGGACAGAAGAACTTGGAGAGCGACAATACAGGCTGAGGACTGTCTGGCCAGGAAGTAGCTTTGCAGGAAAGGATCTAGATTCCTCAGGGACAAAAAAAAAAACCCTAACTCAGCAGCACCACCCAGTTGCAGTGATGAAGGCTAACTGCATCCTGGAGCTGCATTATTAAGCACATAGCCAGCAGGTCAAGGGAAGTGATTATTATCCCCTGTTCAGCACTTGCAAGACTTTATTAAGAGTACTTCATCCAGTTTAGGACTCTTCTGCACAATACAAGGCATTGACATTAGAGCAAGTCCAGCAGAGAGCCACTAAGATGATTAGGAGACTGAAGCACATGGCCTGAGGCCGAGAGCTGATTTTCCTCAGTCTTAAGAAAGCTAAGGGGGAGATTTCACTGGCATCTTCAGCTACTCAGTGGGAGGTTATAAAGAAGATGGAGCCAGAATCATCAGAGATGCACAGCAAAAGGACAAGAGGCAAGTGAGACATTTTATCAAAATAAGTTCTGACTACATGCAAGGAAAAATTTTTTCATGGTGAGGTTGGTCAAGCATTAGAGAATAGGTTTTCCAAGGAGACTGTATCATATCCTTCCTTGGGGATACCCAAAGCTCAACTGCACTAGGCTGTAAGCACGTTAATGCAACTTCAAAGCCACCACTTTGTGGTCCTCCAGAGGTCCCTTACAATCTATATTATTCCAGGATTCTACTAACCTCTCCTCTCCTGTTGCTTTAGTTCTTTTAATGGTGTTCTCTGTTCCTCTTCTTTGGATACCTCTGTTGTTCACACATAGATCATGCTGGACTAATTCACACCATATAGTTCTGTCAGGAAGTAGAGCCCTCCATAATCACTTGTAATAAACCAGCTATGAAACTAATGATGACAACGAAGGTTAAAGAATTAAGCAAATAGTTTAAATGTAAACAGTCAAAAATGCATTAGAGCGCATCTTCAGAAATGCCTTCCTATTTAGCATTAAAATACCGTCAGCTATGTTTTAGTATTTAAGAGGACTGGGGGGAAACACATTCATTTACAGAAATGATTAAAAACACTGCACAACAGTTTAGAAATTGAATTAGGCTTGATGCAGCTGCAATCTTCAAACTTAGCTTAAACCAAATTTGAATATCTGCAACTGAGGCCTTCAAGTTATAATCATGCCTTTGACCTTCCTTCTCTTCTCCCTTTTCTTTTTGGCCACTGAAGACTATTGAAAGTATCTGAGCTCCAAGTCAAGAACAACTTCCTTGTAACTACAACTCTGACATGGATAAAGTGAGAGCAGATTGCCTGCAAGGAAACGAGAATAAACCAGCTATTTAGAGAGATTATGTAATACAGGCAATAGAGCTGTAAAATGAAATTTAAAGAGACAGAACTCTGCATTTCAGCCCTGTAAGGAACCATTAAAGTTGGGCAATACTGTAGCAATTTGAGAGAGGTTCAGACAACATGGGAAGTCTCATTAAAAGGCATCTCTGAGCTAGTATATTATTAATAATTCTTCTCTCTCACAAAAACAGTACTGGTTTGGCTATTTTGTTAAATCCTTTAATCCAAAATTGAAATACCTCTTCACATCATCTCATAGAAGCTCAGGGTTTTACTACAAAAATGAGCTCTAAATGAACCGATATGAAGCATTTTGTGGACCTGAGCTTGTGGAACTTGGGGAGCTTAGCACTCGTAATTAGCACAGTACCACACACTGAAAATCAAAGTGATTATGAACAAATACAACAGTACATTTACTTTTGTGTAATATTTATTTCCTGCATAAATATTTTAGCAAGGGTAAACAAGACTCCACTTTTTACGAGCAGCCAATTCCCAAACAAACACCCACGAACATCAGCTGGTTCAGCAAAGAATGGCAGAGACTATGAACTGCGATGCACCGCATTATCAGTTGGTGGGTGGGCTGCTGAAATAGCCTGGGAGGAGCCAGCACACCCGCGGTAAAATTAAACGACCTATTAACGTGCCAAACGGTCACTGCCGTGGAGACCAGCTTCAGGGCAGGTAGGACTGCACCGGGGAAGGGATCTGCAGCAAAAAGGGCCGAAGAACAGCTCTTCTGGGGGCTTCTTGAAGCCGGGAAAAGCTCTTTGCTGTGCTGGGGGAGGGCTGCTGAGATGGCCTGGGCGGAGCCAGCACCACCTACCATTGAGAAGTAGCCCCCGGGAGGACAGCGACTAGCCGAGCAAGGAACCCGTGCTTGTGTGTGCCCCAGTGGGCGCGGCAGCTGGCTGCAGCTTGTAAGGCAGGCCACTGAACCTCTACCACCGTACAAGGTAAATTCAATCCCTCTAAGTGTGGGAGATTTA
>JAAGNO010012772.1:10691-21010 GCA_033439905.1 Ceryle rudis | reverse complement strand
ATGAGGTGCATCCCAGAGTACTGAAGGAATTGGCTGATGCAGTTGCTGAGCCACTCTCCATAATATTTGAGAAGTCACGGCAGTGAGGTGAAGTCCCTTGCAACTGGGAAAAGGGTAACATTGTGCTCATCTTTAAAAAGGGTAAAAAAGACGAGCCTGGGAACTACCATGCTGTCAGCCTCACCTCTGTGCCTGGGAAGATCATAGCACAGATCTTCCTGGAGGATATGCCAAGGCACATGGAGGACAGGGAGGTAACCTAGGTAGTCAGCATGGATTTATTAGGGGCAAGTCCTGCCTGACCAACCTAGTGACCTTCCTTCTACGATGAAGTGACTGCATCAGTCGACAAGGGTAGACCTATGGATGTCATCTATCTGGACTTCTGCAAGGCTTTTGACACGGTCCCCCAAAACATCCTTATCTCTGTTATGGGCTCAAGGGGTGGACTGATCAGTGGATAAAGAACTGGCTAGATGGTTGCATCCAGAGAGTGATGGTCAACAGCTCGATGTCCAGATGGAGGAAGGCAACAAGTGGTGTCCCTCAGGAGTCTGTGCTGGGACCAGTGTTGTTTAATATCTTCATTAATGATATTGACAGTGGCATTGAATGCACCCTCAGCAAGTTTGTGGATGATACCAAGCTGGGGGTTGCAGTTGATATGCCAGAGGGATGGTATGCCATCCAGAGGGACCTGGATAGGCTGGAAAGGTGGGCCTAGATGAAGCTTATGAGGTTCAACAAGGCCAAGTGCAGGGTCCTGCACGTGGGCCAGGACAACCAGCATTATCAGTATAGGCTGGGAGAGGATATACTGGAGAGCAGCCCTGTGGAAAGGGACCTGGGGGTGCTGGTGGATGAAAAACTGGATATGAGCCACCAATGTGCAATCACAGCCCAGAAGGCCAATCACATCCTGGGCTGCATCAAAAGAACTGTGGCCAGCAGATCAAGAGAGGTGATTCTGCCACTCTACTCTGCCCCGGTGAGACCTCACGTGGAGTACTGCATCCAACTCTGGAGCCCCCAGCACAAGAAGGATGTAGGCATATTGGAGCGTGTCCAGGGGAGGGTAACCTCCCCAGATCAGGGGAATGGAGCATCTCTCATACGAAGACAGGCCGAAGGAGCTGGGGCTCTTCAGGTTGGAGAAGATAAGGCTCTGGGGGGACCTTATAGTGACCTTCCAGTACCTGCAGGGGGCCTACGTGAAGGCGGGGAAGGTCTATTCAAAAGGGTTTGTAATGACAGGACAAGGAGCAATGGTTTTTAGTTGGGAAAGGATAGGTTTAGACTGGGTATTAGAAAAAAGTTCTTAAATATGAGGGTGGTAGACACTGGAATGGGCTGCCCAGAGAGGTGGTGGAGGCCCCATCCCTGGAGTCATTCAAAGCCAGGCTTGATGGGGCTCTGAGCAACCTGCCCTAGGTAGAGATGTCCCTACTTATGTAGGGAGGTTTGACCAGATGACCTTTGGAAGTCCATTCCAGCCTAAAACATTCGATGATTCTACGCACAGCGAGGAAACGTACAGCAAAGGTGTGTATGACAAAGCAGAGTAGTTCTGTGTATTAGACTTTCTAACACAAACCTGGAAACTATAAAACCTGCAAGTTTGCCCATGGCTTTGTTTAGAGTGTGTATATATGTATACATACACACATATACGCACACATATAGACACCAGTGCACAAAATAATCTGTAGAATTGCAGAATCACGGAACGGTAGGGTTGGAAGTGACCTCTGGAGATCAAGTCCAACTCCCCTGCTAAAGCAGGGTTACCCAGAGCAGGTTGCCCAGGGTCGCATCCAGGTGGGTTTTGAAAGTCTCCAGAGAAGAAGACTCCACAACCTCTGTTTAGACAGAACTTCCTGTGTTCCGGTTTGTGCCTGTTGCCCCTTGTCCTGTTGCTGGGCACCACTGAAAGAAGAGTCCAGAACTGTTGAGGTTTTACTTGTACATTTCTTCGCTTTAGAAAGGAAAAAAGAAAAAAAAAAAAAAAGAAAAAAAAAAAAAGTATCTTAGGTTTTCTAATGAAAAACTGTCATCTATTTCTAAACATCCTTTCATTATGATGCTCAAAAAATAACAGCATACATTCAGCCAACCCTGGCTGCTTTGCAAGGGATTAAATGAGAGACAGCGAGCCCAGATTACCTCCCTTCCTCCTTTCTGAAAAGGACAGATGTTACAGCAAGGAAGAAATTGGCCCAAACTATATGGGGGAGGGCAGGGAGAGGTTGTTGGTTTGTAAAAAACAGCAAGTCCCTGCTTCATTGCTGGACTTTTCCCCACATCATGTCAAGCCTGCAGGTTGCTGGCAAGCAGACCAGGAGACCTGCCAGGACTCTCAGACCACACACACGCTCAGCTGTGCTCACATACACTGGGGCCGACCTCCAGAGCAATCTGGGCTCCCACACCCATCCCTGCTTCCCAGAGGTGGTTCTTCCCTTCACCGATATACTGTACAAAGCACCACAGGAGAGAAAATCGTATGCTTATGCTACTGAAGGAAGGTAGCACGCAGCCTTGACGTCAGCACCATCAGCGAGTTGCAGGAAGAGGCCTCCCGAAGCTGCTCACAAGCTGTGCTGCACCAGCATCCCACCAGAGCTAATTTCAGCAGTTCATTTGCAACTCGGTTAACTTTGGAAATGCAAACGGAGTAGTACTAGAAAATAAATAAGTGGCTCAGCATTTTCTCTGATCAGACAGTGTAGCGCTCTAGGGGTAACTATTCATTTTTAATACAGTCAACTATCAGTGCACTTCAGTTTCACGCAATGAACAACCCCATACTTTCTCCTGAAAATACATACATGGAGTTCATTTACCTTGCTACACTTTCAAGTCTAAACACAACGGATGTGAACATAATATCAAAGGAAAAAAAAACAAACAAAACAACCATGCAAGCAAAAGCACCATGGTCATGGGCAGACAGTGACAGGGTGAGATTTTGTAAGTTCACTGCCATCCCTCAATTTGTAATTGAAAACTATTTAAAGCTAAAAGTGTGATTATACAGAAGCAGAAAGAAAAGGCTTTCAAATACCAATTGCTCTACCTGAAATATCAGCAGCTGTTGTCATGTCTGGGACTGAGCAAGAACATCACTTAGCTCATTGAGAACTTTCCCAGAGACAAACTGGCAGCATGACAAATGCAGGTTGGCTACAGAAATCAAAGACCAAATAATTTTTTCTTACATAAAGGATAGCCACAAAACAAAACAAAAAAAAACAACCCACCACAACTGTGAAGAGCCTCAGATTACTATAAATAAAAAGACAAATTATTTCCCTGTTTCAAATCTGCTTTGGAGATAATTTTATTTAAAGCAACTATCATTTCTTGTCTATGATGCTGACCAACTTTAGCCAAGTCGGAATCATTGTGTATGACTAAGGAGCTGTGGGGAAGGAAGATTCTCAGATATATTTCCCAGCAAACACTCATCCAAGAAAGAAGCCATGTTTAGATGCCAGAAAAACGCCTACGCTGTCTTTAATTGCCATTACCTTTCAGCATAACCAAAAGGGCTTTTGAAGGATTCAGACACTCCAAGAAGCAACAGGACAGCATTTTCTCCCCTCAGCCTTTTACTTTCTTACAGTTAAGGAATTGGGCAGTCTTTATGCACAACAAGCCATTTTTTTGGTAAAATGCCCGTGCAAAATTACAGTTTGGATTAAAGTGTCTTTGTCCAAAGACAAACTTTAAAACTGTAAAAGATATTCAAGTGGTTTTATTCCACTGGTTATACAGGTTACCCTTTATACAGGTATTTTTAAAACTTGTAATATAGTCATTTTGAACCTGACACTGAAACTAGCTCAAAATGCAAACTTCACTCTGCCAAACAAGCAGCACTCCGTACTGTTCAGTACAAATAGCTGAATAAAACACTCCATATTTAGAGAAATCAGTATATAAATCAGCTGAATAATGCCAACTGAAGCAATCTGGCTGTATTTCAGTAACACAGATTAATCTTACCTTTCTATACCTATGGAGACATAGTATCAGATCAATCTTATCCTTTGTATACCTATGCAGACATAGGATCACGTAAGATTTTCTGTGTTTGACTCGCAACTATAAGACCTTAATTTAGGAAAGCACCTTTATCTGAAATGCCTCCCTGTATGAGCACCATATCAGTAAAACTCATCTACATCCCTTGGTTAATTACATGTCAGCTTCTGAGTCTTTGATATGACAGTCCATCAGCTGTCATCTCCAAGAGTCATGAGAAGTAAGTATTAATTAGTCCAAAAATGACAACTCCTGTCCATTGACATGAATAACAGCAGTTGAAACTGGAAGACCACTCTGTTTCTGGAATTAAAGCTGGTTTTATTCACTCTCTTTGAAGAGTGCAGCTTATGTAGATTTCAATTAAAATGCACAGCATGTAATGAGAACATTTATTTAAATACCCACCGGACACTAAAATCTGTTTTCCATATTCCCTCCCCGCCCCGACCTGGTTCAACAATCACAATCAAAACACATGATTACTATGAAGCGTGCATAAATATATGCTTTATCTCACACTTCTACTGCATAAGACCAAAAACATTTGAACAATTATACTTAAAAATAAACACGCATAAAGCATTTCAAGAACCCCGAAAACAGATAAAAATAAAAAGCCATGATATTTTAACAGACACCAAAAAGGTACAATGGGCATGTCAACCTTGAAAAGGCCCTTTTAAACTATGATAGTATCATCTGGTGCCATTACCCTTTTGTTAGCCAGCTATCTGACCTCATAAATCAGGTATTACAACCAAGTGCAAGCACAGTGTAAAATCAGCGCTAGGCAGACTTGTCTACTGAATAATGAGTGGCCTGCCAAAGTCCTGAGGTCACATTCAAAACTAAAAATTAATTGTAATCAACCACATTATTAAAATAGTAATAATAATATCAACAAGACTAAAGCTTGCAAATACCATTCTGTAGAGTTTGGGCTCGGGACTCCTTTCCCAGATTGGCATGGAATCCTCCTCCTAAAGTCGGTGTTTTGCCTGCACCTATTAGGGGGGGAAAAAAAAATAAAAAAAGAAAAGAAAAAAAAAAAACAAACACAGAAATGTCAAATACAGTAACTATTAAAATATTAAAAGAAAACCTATGGTGCCACTGTATTCAGTATCTATATGATTTACAACATGTCAAATTGCATTAAGAAGGGCAAGAAAAGTGCTTGAAGGGCTGAAGATATTGAGTACAAATCCTGTGCAACTTAGCTCTTCCTTGGGATACCGTACGAATTACATCTCCGTGAGCCCTCCCACTCTCAGCTCCAAAGAAAGTACAAAAATGTTCTAGGCACTAATTTAGGCATAACATGAAAATCAATATTATAAAATATTTCTCAAGGTAAATAACTAAACAATTGTTTAGTTATACTTTTTTTTCCCCATAGCAATATTCAATTCACAATATCAATAGCTAATTACTGTCACCACAGAGCATAAACCATGTTTAGCATTCAGTAATGACTGTGCTGGCTACTACAGCCGTAAAACTTGTTTTAAAGTAACTTCAGTTTAATATCAGGCACACACAGTGACACTGAGGGTACAAAAAATGCAAGTCTGGAACTGCTACTTTACACCCTGAAAGGCTGGAGACTAAAATAAGTCCGAGTTGTAAATTAGCGTAAACTAGAGGCTGGTTTATGCATTTGTGACAATGCAGAGAAGCCTGAATGCAGAGCCTGCTGGGAGTCAATGGAACTACTCATGCAAATCAATCTTACAGAACAGGGAATTAAACTACCAAGGACAGAAATAGCATCCCACTAAAACAGGGAGGTTTTGGGTTTTTGGTTTTTTGTTTGTTTGTTTTGGGGTTTTTTTTTGGTTTTCAGGTTTTTAAAAAAAAAAAAAAAACAAAACCAAAAAACACACAACAATCAGGCTACCTCAAGCAGGATATTCTAATCTATCATCTTAACAGCAAGTGAGACCAAAAAGCTAAATTGCACAGGACTGAAAACAAATAATTTGTTAGTATTTGGACTTGTAGTTAATTCAAGTAGTCTGCTCTTCAGAATAGGGGAAAAAAAAGTCATTTTGTTGCCTGCAGTTTTCCCTCAGTTTCTTGCAGCTATGTTTTCTCATCTTACACCAGTGTTCTAGAACAAACCTGAATGGCTTTGGGATAGAAACATACAGCGAGCGAGATGTCACTTGAAAGCAGTTCAGGACATTTCTCCTACATACCCAAATAAATTATTTCCATAGCAGGTACAAGTTATGAGAAATGATGACCTAAATTGTTCACCCTTACTGGACTTTCTTAGCTAGTCTCCTCTCAGCTGCATTTAATGTACATCTAAGTTGGAGAAAAAAAAAACCCAACCAGCCAAACACCAAACACAACCACCAACCACACAACGAAAAGGTAATATTCCTGCAAAATTACTAAGCCTTCAAAGCTTAATTTTCCATATGATTGTTACATTAGGTTTCCAGTGCTGTCCACAACAGAAACTGACTTCTCCTTCATTTCATTAACAGATCCTTTCAACAAACAGTGATCAGAAGCTCTCATGTAAACACCTCACAGCTTAAGTACTTCAACATCCTAACTAGAAATGAAAACCATTCAGTAGTGACCTTCTCACTGGATATAAAGGTAACCCTCCCAACTCTGTATTTGCTCCAGAGTATTATAGAAGGCAATGTCTCCTTGCCATTCTTATAGGTACAGTCCCATATTTCCACAAACGCTCCAGGAAAAACCAACGAAGCAAAACAGGTTACGAAACTATGTTACCAAAACATAGTTACCAAACTATGGAGCAAAAATAACTTTTTTGGTGTACATTTGATAAGAATGGTTTACCTGGCAAAAAATAAATCAAAAGTGGCTGTAGTTTTATGTTCCTTTTCTTCAGCAGCAAATCTCACTTCAGAAATTCTGTCTCCCACCTTACTTTCTTTGTTGTTTTGGGTTTTCTTTACCCCAGCCTACCTGACTTGTCTGATTTGTTGCAGGAGAGTACACACTCGAGCACCAGTACAGCTGAGGATCCCATAAGCCATAGTGCAAGAGCAGGAACCAGCAGCAGGGCAGAGGTAGCAGGCTCATCCAGCACTTGTGTCAAAGGCACCATTGCACCCTCCTCTGCACAAAGGCTCCACTTTTCAGTCCCCTGTCTTGGAATACACCACACCACTGAACTCTATTGGACTATCATTGTCAGAATAGCTACATTACTCTTTTACAGGTTTCTCTGTCACTACTAAAAAGCTTGTGCAAAAACAGGGCACAATGGTGTTAATACCATTAACAAAATTATTTAACTTACTCGGAAGATAAAATGCAGAAAGAATACAAAGTAAAAATTAAGCTGAGATTTCTGTATTTTCCTTCTTTAAGATTCTTTTTCTTTAGACACCAAGATAAAACATTGTGCATAAAAGTAATTTCTTTCCAAGTTAGTCTGCGGCAGATACTGTCAGAGTTATCTGAAAGGCAAATTCTGATAGCAGAATTTATTTGCCCATTTCTCAGCCAGTTAACTGGAAAGACTGCATCTCTAATTAGCATTTGGCTTTGAAAACTGACAGAATACTAGCCTGTTGAGCACTTACACTCTTAGAACTGCAAACTAATATTGCCATTGACTATGAAGTCTCACCATCAGCTTTAATCTTTACAAGCAAAATGCAACCAAACTCATTAATCTAACTGTTCAGCTGGGTCATAAAAAGATAAACTCTTAAAAAAAGAAAACTGTGAAATCATCAAATTCATTTAAAGACAAAAATCCCTATAAAGCTAGCAATTTAAAAAGTACAAAGGAAAGGAATAGCAATTGCTAGGCACAACCAAATTAACATCCCAGCTTAACTGAAAGTTCTACATTTCTTGACCTTTTCCATTTTTCCCTCTACAGCTTCAAAAGTGAATTAAACAGGCTTTTAGTTTTTTCACATTCAGCTTTCAAGAGATACAAAAATATATCCAAGAAGTATCTGGTGTCTTCAAGTACTGCCTGCCAAATCACCAACATTAACACTAACGTTTCCCTAAGCCAGCCCAAATACCTTCCCCCCCATGAGGTGGTGCATCCCAAAGGTAAATTGTCATTTCCTGATTATTTTCAAAAACTAACTCAGATTTTCAGCTTTGCATAACTGAAGCCTCTTCTCTTCAAGCTAGCTTTGGGCATTTACATGAAATTTTGGACAACTGAAGTTGTGGAGAGATGTGTTAGGCAGCTCAAGAGTACCGCTACTCATCTGTTGTGGTTCTCTCGGTGGACTACAGTGCTCTGAGACACCAAAAGAAGAGAACTGAAAATGCAGAATATCATGTACCTGGAAGCTTGATGATACTCAGCCAAAGCTTACACAGGTCCAGACCCAGCCCATAACCCCATATTACTCAAGTGCTGAACTACAGTGACTGTCCCTCAGAGAGCCAAGAGCAGCCATCCCCAACACCTGCTCCTTGCAGCACAGTCTGGGGCACAGCTGCCCTGTGCGGTGTCAGACCCAGGCACCTTGGCTGTTTCCATTTTACTCCACCGACTCGCTAACAACGGAAGTCACATCGCTCTGCTTCTCTACAAAAACATTCCTCAAGCAGTAAAATGAGCAAGCAAACCTTGAAGTCTCTTGTAACCTTGAACAGCAAGGGAAGGATGATAGCAGGAATGGCACTTATCTCATCCCTCCATACAGAGGGGACAAAGAGCAGACGCTCGGGCATCTGCAGCTTAAAGGGCACTTTTCTAAGAGCTAGTGACATGCTGAGTTTCAGATTCAACACCTGAAGAAGAAACAAGACTCAGTCCCAACATTATGGGTTTTGTTTCTTCTACATAAATGAGCAAGTGAAGACGGAATGAAGCTGCCTGCAACTTGAACTGAAGTCTATCTGCTATCTGATGTGACTCGTCCTACCAAAACCCTTCCTTGTGAAATTAAAACCAAAATTCACCAGCCCTTTTTTTTACCAGACAAGGCAGGAGAAAAACCTTCTATTTAAAATCCATGTATTTACAGACCCAGCATAAAATCTGGGTGTGGTAAAGAATGCAGACTGCATCACACCAACCATTTCATAATCGGGGTAGACTAATAATCTAATATCAAAAACAAAAAAAATCAGTGAGCTTCCTACTTAAGTTCAACCATAAATGTCAAAAGGAAAGTAAATGTTCCATTACAATTCATACCTACAAGAGCGTGTTTTCTGAATGCACAAAACTACCGAAGGCTATAACCAAAATAATTCTTTTCTCAGTCATTTTTACAGGGAAATTAACAGATCTGCACACACCACTGAAATACTACTGCTGAAAAAATTTATACAGACCAACTGTTAATCTACTCCATCATAGCTAGTTATCTACGGGCTTATTTTGATAATTACCGACCAAAGAGATAAATAGACCACGCTGTCCCCTACACGGCTGCACGAGTCCATGAAACCAGTCTGTGTCCAAGTTACACACACGATTCAGCCTTTTCCCAACGGACAGCAGGATACAGTGCAGCGCATCAAGCAAGCGGTTCTTGCCGTCACAAGGACGGCACATATAAGACTCGATGCCAGAAAAACAAACCACTGTACGGTTAACTCTGATGAAAGATTGCCACCTGGAGGATTTCGGAAGGGAAGCAGAAATTGGCTGTGTTCATCTCGTTACAACACACAACAGATAATTATTTTTTTGCATGAAGTAGATATAAGTTTCCCCTCTTCCTTCCCTGCACGATTATGAATTAGTTTTGTAATGAGAAAACCTAGAACAAAGTTTAACAGGTAAATACACTCCAGGATTTTTTAAAAAAAGGTCTGCAAATCCAGCATATCCCTACTTCCTTCTGTGATACAAACTCCATCATGACCACTCTACATCATTTACAATTAACCGTGAATTCGTGTGATGTCCAGAAATCTGAACCACGAGCAAGACAAATTTTGCTGATATTGACATTATTTTCACTTTTCAGTATCTAGCGTTTTCATTTCAAGTTTAATGTGTGTATCACTGGTAAAACTCACTTCAGGGCTGTTCAGGGTTGCACTATAAGAAGTACTTTACATTAGGATTATAAATATATCCTACGTGGAAACCAATTAATAACTAAGTAAAAACAAAACTCCTTCCACTTACATAATATTGAAAAATACAGGAGTCCCTTATTGTATGTAAAAACTGACCAGTAAAAACTGACCAGACAAAAGCACAGGGTCCGATACAGAGTTCATCCTCTTCACCAACTGTCTCGCTAGCACTTAGTGTAGCAATAATTGTCTATCTTACAATG
>JAAGNO010012771.1:0-35811 GCA_033439905.1 Ceryle rudis | reverse complement strand
TCAGTCCCCAGCCTATACTGGTACCTGGGGTTGTTCTTTCCCAGATGCAAGACTCTACACTTGCCCTTGTTATATTTCATTAGATTTCTCCCTGCCCCACTCTCCAGCCTGCCTAGGTCTTGCTGAATTGTAGCACAGCCTTCTGATGCATCAACCACTCCTCCCAGTTTTGTCAGCAAACTTGCTGACAGTGTACTCTGTTCCCTCATCCAGGTCATTGATGAATATATTGACTAGTACTGGTCCCAGTACCAACCCTTGAGGGATGGCAGCCAAGTCTGCCCTCAACCTTCACCACTTCCCAGACCCTCCCTGTAGTGAATATAAGATCCAGCACCATTCCTTTCCTAGTTGGGTCATTCACCATTTACATCAAGAAATTATCACCCATGCACTGGAGGAACCTCCTGAACTGTGACTGGCTGGCTGAGTAGGCCTTCCAGGAAATATCTGGGTAGTTAAAATCCCCCATGAGAACCAGGGCCTGTAATTGCAAGGCTGGTATCTCCTGCCTACATGTAGGTGGCCTCATTAACTTCCTTGGCCTGATCAGGTGGCCTGTAATAGACACCCACAACAGTATCACCCATGCCAGTCTGCCCCTTAATTCACACCCACAAACTCTCAACTTGCTACTCATCTGCCCTGGACAGAATTCAATACATGCTAGTTGCTCTCTCACAAAGATCAACTCCACTACCTCACCTTATTGGCCTGTCTGTCCTAAAAGAGGACATAGCCATCCATGACCACATTGCAGTCATGTGAGCTGTCCCACCTGTAATTGCCACCAAATCATAACCCCCTGACTGCACACAGATTTCTAACTCCTCTTGTTTATTCCCCATGCTGTGTGCATTGGTGTACAGGCATTTCAGGGACAAAGCTGAGCATGTTGGTTTCACCCTAGGGGGGTGGAACACCTTCTGGTCTTCATTAACAGTGGAACACTGCCCCACTGGTGCAAACTCAGCTACTACCCCATCCCCCTTCAAATCTAGTTTAAAGCATTATGAATAAGCCCTGTTAATTCATGTCCTAGAACCCTTCTCCCCCTTCAAGACAAGCCTTTACCACAGATTACCATCAGGTCTGAGGTCTTATAAATCCATTCATAATCAAAGAACCCAAAGCCCTGCTTGTAGCACCAGTCTCAGAGCCAGGCATTTATGTACTGGATCCTTCTATTCTGTCCCATGTCATCACCCACAAATGGAAGAAAGAAAGAGAAAATACTTGTACCCTAGACTTTCACCAACCATTCCAAGGCCTTGAAGTCTCTCTTCATTCCCCTTAAGACTACAGCATGCAACTTCCTCCCCACCTGTCTGGAAGATCAGTAGCAGGTAATAGTCTGATGACTGCACCAGGTTGGGAAATTTTCTAGCAATACCCCTGATTTGGGCTCCAGGCAGACTACAGACCTCCCTGCGGTGAGGGTCAGCTCTGCATATTGGGACCTCTGTTCCCTTTAGGAGCGAGTCTCCAACAACCAGAACCCTTCTCTTCTTCCTTGTGGAAGAGGTTGCTACATGGTTAGAAGGTTTATCTGACCATGGTAAGACCTCTGGTACAAGCTGGCTATCATCCACATCCCCCCTGGACTGGCCATCTTCCAGCAGGACCTCACATTTATTTCCCAGAGGCACCTGGGGAGGCGAGGCAGGCAAGGAGGGCACTCGCCTTCTGTCATGGCCATGAACTTGCCTTCACTCACCCCTTTCATTTAGGATTCTTTTGAGCCCCTTGATTCTGGGGGCTATCTGGTAGGTGCTCCCATTTCTGTTGTAGGGAGATTCTGGCTCCACCAGTCTATCTCTAGTTCAACCCCCCTAATGTCCCTCAGCCTTTCAACCTCATCTTTGCAGCTGTGCCTCTCAGTTGAGGGATCATCTCCCAGCTCACACCACTGCACCCATGGCTGCCCCCTGTTACCAGTGAGAGGCTGTGTCATTCCCTGAAGCTTGTGACCTGCACTGTCACATCCTTCTGTGGGAGCTATCTGGATTCCCACATCCATTTTGCTGGGTGACAGGAGCATGGCCTTCTGCTGCCAAGTGAAGACCACTGTTCTTTAAGCAAGCTGGTAAATTTTTTCAGCATCCTGGAAAACCCACCAGGGGACATGCATGTGCTGTTTGCCTGTTCTGGGTTCAGTGGGCAGCAACATGTCCCTGAAGCTTCTTACAAAGAGTGGGTGCGGTCGCTTGTTAATGCCTCATTTGGATGCGAGCTGCCGACCACTGACACGGGCAAGCTGCTTTCCCAGCTTCGAAAAAGCCACAAAAAGCCCCCAGAAGAGCTCCTTGCCAACTCTTTTTACCACAATCCCCTTCCCCAGTGAGGGATTACCTTCACTGGAGCTGGTCTCCTCAGTGAGTGACCGCTGTCATGTTACCACCTCATTTGGACAAGGTGCTGGTGCTATGCCTACACCTTGTCAGCAGCCTGCCTGCAAGTTGCTTTCCCAGCTTCAAAAACGCCACAAAAGGCCGCCCCCCCCCCCCCCAATATGTTACCCAACATATTATGAAGCAGACACATGGGAAGAGAAATGGTAAAAAAAGTGGACATGCTACAGTCAAGAAAACAGAGTAAACTAAACAACATATAAGAATAAATGCTAGTAATGAAAAAGATGGCTAAAATTACTACAAAGTGGAGCAATGCTGCTGTCAGGAACCTATAGCACACGCAGAGAGAAATACAGTCTATCAGCATGAGACATTAATGTCCAAAGGGTCTTCTAAAGGACTCAACAAACCACTGAGACCTAAAGAGTCTGCAGCAGAACAAGGATGCCAACAAGCAGGTGGAAGGAATAGGAAAGAGTTTTGTTTCCTGCAATCTTCTAGAAGAGGTACAATGTTAGTCCTGCTAATGCTGAGCAGGACTTGAAGAATATTTTCTAATTCCACACATTTGCTGTGATACTTCCAGACTATAGTATATTTGAGTAGCTTGATGAGGTTTACAAGTAACTATTCTCTGACCCAAACTGTATCAAGCTCAATTCTCCATAGGATAATAAGGGACAAGGACAATAAGGATCTTTTATAATAAAAATAATCTGATGTATTTGTAATTTCATTCCCATGGCTACATTTATCTGCTTAGATCAATTGTAAGATTATTTGTGATTACATTGAGTTCTGTTGTGATTTGTTTACTTATTTTGGTAAGAGTCTTCCAAGTTACCAAAACTTCATTTTACTCAGCACAATAACTTAAGGTACACAGCAATCCTTAAGAATAGAATGACATGGGTTTTTTTTATTATATGTAACATATGTTCTTATATACCAAAAATAGAACAATATGGGGATAAAATATGCTTAAAGAAGAAATAGAACTTGCCCCTTTTTTTTTTTTTCTTTTCTCAACATGATTGAATATAACAGTTGTTCAATGAGGATTCACCAGGTATTGTGGCTACTAGAACACATATTTTACATGTACCTGATGGACAATTTATATCAAAACAAACTGTTTGGGAAATTTTAGACAAGGTATATTAAGCCAGTTGAGTTGTATACCTTGGATGGTGAATACTTCATAAGATATAGTGACCCTTGGCTATCTATAATAGAATACAGAATAGATCTGTGACATGTCTGTTAAGCTGCAGGAGATATTTTTAATAATTCATCTGTAATTTCACATCACTACAGAGATTTCTAAATTCTGTTGCCGGCAACAAAGAAAAATGTTATAACCATCATCATAATGTTCTTCATAAGTTATAATTTTCCTTGTAGCCAATAGTGTCTGCAATAAGTAGTAGGTCATTGGAAGACAGAGAATAACCTGCTCAGATTTTTCTAAAGCACTATATAGAGAATGATTAGAGCAATTTAGACAGGTCTAACTTGCTGAGGACAATACCCTATTGCAGATAAACATTTGAGGGAGAAAGGAGAAGGCGTATAAGAGCATGTTCAACTTCAGTTAAACAATACATCCACTGAATCTGGTGGTACTGTTAAGTTTTAATTAAGCATTCAGCTTAATTATTTTAAGTCTGTAGTGCTTTTCATGGAGACTTCTTGTGCCCAAGAAAGAGCAGAATTGGCTTACAGGAACTACTCTGGTAGCAGTAGCTACGCAAACTAACTTTGACAGACGTATAAATGTTAATAGTTCTTTTCCAATTTTCTTCCACATCCTTACTGATAAGTTAGGCCTACCAATATGTAAATGTGTGTATATTTCAAGATGGTTCAGTTATATCTTTGATTCTGAGCACCAGTACTCCAAACCATACAAAGATTCTCCAGAAGTAAAAACAAAGGGTAGAGAACATTGTGGAACTAGAAACCAAGACTGCATTTAAATATAGAACAGGAAAAGAACTGCTACATTTCATAGACATCTTCTCTGAAAGAACAAACTTATATACAGTCATTTGAAAAACAATTTAAGTATATCCACGGACGGGAGAAGTTTCACAACTAGAAGTTACCCACACCTGGTAGCCTTATGGGGAAAGTACACATATCTAGCAGGACAGAAGTATCTTGCAATATTCTGTGTGGAATAATCTGACCTTTCAAAAGTCACAGTCTTTAAATAAAAGAAAAAATTAAAAAATATCTTAGAAATCAGGAATCACCAAGATGGCACAAGTGTTTGTGAGACAGTGCATCCACTAAGACAAGAAAATTACTGATTAGCCTTAGTACGTGTAGCCAGACTATAGAAACATTAAATACCAGTGTTTTAAGCTATGCCACTTCTCCTTAATTAGAGAATGTGTATTTGAAAACATATATGTGTATAACCTGTGATAATACAAGACACTAGCTAGAACAAGCAGAAAAGGAATGATCAGACAATTACAGGCATCCATTCAATGATTCAAAATGAAGCTTACTTTTTGTAACTTCTAGACTTTTATTCCTGGACTGGACAACAGTTTTATAGAGATGAGATACATGAAGTATATATTACAGGAAGTATATATCCCTGCATATATTACTTCCTGTTTGTAATATTGCTATATTACTTGCACTCAGTTAAAAATTAATTAGTTCATAAATACCTGTTACAACGTTAAATGCATTGAAGGAAAAAGTCTGAAGTTAAGTTATTCTTTGTCAAAAAGTTAGAGGTCTACTAATCTTCATAAATTTTGTTTCCCCACATACGTCTCTTTTCTAAAGCCAAGGAATGGAGTAGCATTATAGGGAGCCAGTACATCATGTTGCTATGGTTTACAGTTAGGTCAGAGAAAAAAAAAAAATGCTAGCTACCTGATGTGTAGTTATTTTTAGAAGCTGAACATATCATCATCAAAGTCTGTTCTGCATTCCCAAAGCCAAGATGATATGTCACACTCAGGCTGGATGCATTTCTGAAGCCTGCGGGCAGGGATCCACTGGTGACAGTGCATATCAGCACTGAAACTGAACAGCAGGGCTATAGTGCAAACTATAAAATTACTTCAGGCAGCCAGAAAACATACTAGAGAAAAGAAAGCATTGAAATGGCTTTCTTTGTATTCATTCCTACCAAAAAAAGGCAAAATGGGAATACATTACTAGTAGCTAGATCACTGGGATAAGAGCAGGGAAGCTTAATATGGCTTATTACAGGAGCAGAAATTTAAACAGTTTGTCATCTTAGCAGAATTTGAACAATCATCTAGAGGATAGACAGCTACCATCATTGAAAAGGCATTAAACGGAAAGAAAACACACTGTAGCTACTAGAGGACCTTGCATTCACATTACAAGTCAGGCACTCAAAATGGTGCCCAGAGTCCAGTTTAAATCTTATTTCTCCTTATGTTTAGGTGAAGCTTTCTGTAAAAGAGCTAACAAAAGCCAAACTTTTAAAGCAGATTTTCAATAAATTCAATAGATGTGAGAAGTCTGGATGACTGGGAGAAAAAAAGCAACTATGATAATACCTGTTGAAGTATAAATGGAAAGTTGCTTTAGAAATGGTAGCCAGCAATTATTCCCAGTCAGAATAGCCAGCAATTATTCCCAGTCAGAATAGCCAAACAGCTCCTACCATAACCCAGTGTAAAAGAACTACAGAATGCAAAACCACTAAAATTATGTTTATGAAAAATAGAAACTGCAAACCAAACATGCTATCTTTGATGGTCATACAAGTTTGGCAACAGTGGAAGTATCATTAAAGCCATGTATTAGTAAGGCAAAACTCTGCAAACTTAAAACTTGGTTAGACTTAAGAACCTTCCCCTCCCCACCCCCCCATGTCCTGTTGCTTTACTTGTTTAATGCGGAACAATATCCACACCATTCCTGACTAAAGCAGAACGTTTAGATCAATGCACATCTGCCCCAGCCAAGCTTCTACTTGCTCATAAAATCCACACTCAAATCCTGCATCAGTGTTTCTAGTCCCCAGTTTGGCTACTCGGCTCCTGCTTGCTACACTAATATTTCAGCATCTCTAAAATAACATATACAGACTGGAATTTCTTAGATTGATCTCACCATGGTAATCAGCACTATTAGCACTTTATCCTGATGAGTCTGCCAGGTCTCCAGTGATACAAATACCCTCAATGTTCTAATTTTGCTTTAACCATGTGTTTGTCCATGTTATACAAGTCTTGCCAAACACCGTCTTTCCATTTCTTTGCTGCTAGACTATACCATATGATTAATCAATGGAATCTATTAATTTCTGTCTCTGATTGAGACTGTTTCAAGTGTAATTAATGTCTACAGTTTAGAAACCAGCAGATCTGGTTTGATAGAAGCAGCCAGGACGCCCCACCCCGTCAACTCACCTCAGTAATTCATACCAAGTGATTGATGTGTGTAGCTCTGTGCATCACATTCCAGCCTTTGATCTTCCATTTGTTTTCAATAAATTTTAAAAAGCATATTAGCTTTTTACCTCAAAGTTCAATTAATTCTGGGAGTCACTGGAATGAAAGCAAAGTAAAAGGAAACAAAGCATACCAAGGGAAGAGCACAACCTCTGTGTTAGCCTGACACAAACACGGACAGGGGCTTAGCTGGAGGACTAGAAAAGAGTGTGTCTCCAGACTGCAACATCAGAGGTTGTGATGATTATTAGACTGCATGGTGGCTCTCCAGTCCCTTGATTTTAGCATCAGGGCCCCCTTGAAATAGATTAATAGATTAAATATTTGCAGGGTTGAAAGTAAAGTAGAATAAATAGAGTGAAGGAGGTAGTAGAAGGAATATAAACTGCAGACCTATTTATTGAAGCCAACATATAGATAAGGACAGTGCTATCCCATTCAGAGAGCATGCCAAAAATAACAGACAAGATGAGCAAAGACCAGGAAAAAAAAAAAGTTTCCTGGCTCATGCAGTCAGTTGCTTGTACACCACACAGTTGCCAGTGCACTTAAAAAGAAAAAATCCAAATAAGACAAAAAACCCAACCAAACAACCAACTTAAAATGAACAATCGTACCACTATACTTCCATATACCAGTAAGTATAGTTAGGCATCTGTGATAGCTTGGTCTCAATTAATGATCTTTATTGCACAGCCTTGCTGGACAGGATCATGTCCCATCTTATACCTAAGAAATGAAGTCCATAGCGCTTGTCAGACGCACTGTGCATTATTATATGACCAGAAGCTCTCAAATTCTAAAAATATTATGAAGAACAAAAGGTGTCTCTCGTGAAACGATAGGCAGTCCTTGGCAATCTGCACCATCACTTATGGCAGTAGCAGAATTCCAGAGACCATGCATAGAAAACCATACACCAAATTTATCAAGGAGTTAAAGCATTATTTAAAGCTACTATAAAAAAGTAGGTATTTATTATCCTCGCTTATATACACAATGAAACCCCAGTGGATTTTCTTGGGGAGGAAGAAGGTGATTTTTCCTGAACATCAGCAACATGAAATACCCATGATTGCCCCTCCATCCTTTCTTTGATACTTGCAGCAAGGTAGTAGCTTCAGAAAGTCAACATTTTCGGTTTCAAACTTATCTAGTCAGACTAGGATCTTTGTTTCGTTTTGATAGATTACATAATAGCTATAATCAAAAGCTGAGAATGTTTCACAGACCAGAAAACACAGGCAAAAGTTTTTGTACAGCAGTAAGTGCTGGTAGTTAAGGGTCACCCATTCTTCCCTGTGTCTGGCAAAACTGCACACAGAAAATCAATTGAAATTACCAAAATACGCACCACTGGACCCAGTCCTCCTTATTTAGCTAAGCTGGCCTCATCTCTTAGCACAGTTCTACTCCTATAACCTCAACAGTGTGACCAAAACCATACTGCAAATCAGAACCAAAGCAGCATGTATGTTCACACAGGAACATGTGCTAAATCAAAACATATATGAGGCATTTGCTTGTCTTTTTTTTTTTTTTTTTTTTTTTTTTTTCCCCCAGCTGAATTAGGGAAGAATCTTACTTAACTCATAGAAGTTGTATTTGCTGGTAAAGATATATATGCCTGAGAAGCTACCTGCCATATTTAAAACCAAGCAGAGTTTTCAAAGTCTGGCTCTCACCAGTTTCTTTCCTGCATAAGCAGGCCACAACACACCCTCCCACACACACTCAGAGGTAAAAATCCCCTCTCAGTCCTGCTGTAAGGAGAGCTCACCAGTGTGGCCACTATGAAGCACCCAGATAACCTGTGGTGAACTAACTACATAATCCACAGAGCTCACATTTACTCAGTTCCAAGGTGTAAGAGGTGAAGCTGTGAAACTTTACTGAGGAAACACTCACCTCAGGTCTCTGGGCATGAGAGGACAGACTCTTCCTATCATTTGCTGGTTGTAATCTTTTCCCTGGTACAACATCCAGAGGTAATTTCCTGAAAGTAGTCTTGGGAAGCAAAATATTTTTCTGGATCCTGATATACAGCTACAAATATTTTCTTTGTGGTAAAACTTTCCATTGACTCCTTCAGTCCTATTTTTCCCCTTTCTGGCTAGCTTTCAGCAAACTCCTTCCCCTCCAGGCACAGCAGAGTAGAGACTTCTTCCCATAGTGGTCTGAGGTTGGGAAAGAAGAGACAACAAGCCATGGCTTCAGGGTTTATCTTCTGATTGCTTTGGCTTTTAAGGACATGTGTTGTGCATTAAGGATAATGAGTTAGCCACAGGCTCCTCTCTGGTGCACCATTATCAGGAGTTTGATTGCAATTAACATCAATTAAACTGAGGAATGGGGGGAAAGAGGATGAAGGATTGGTAGTTTCGGTTTTAAGTCTCCTGAAGCACTGGACCAGGCTAACTAGGAAAGTGGTGGAGTCCCCATCCCTGGAGGGATATTAAAGATGTCTGGATATGGTGCTGAGGGACATGGCTTAGTTGTGACCTGTCAATGCTGGCTTAATGGCTGGACTTGACAATCTTAAAGGCCTCTTCTAGCCAGAAGGATTCTATGATGTACAAATTCTGTTAGTCTTTAAGAGTTGAAGTTTTCTTCTATATTCCCAGGATTTAACAAGTTTGCAGCATGGCAGTTTAGATAGACAGACAGTGGATCCTGCACGAAATGTGCCCCTAGAAAAGGCTTCCCAGTGCAACCACTTTTGCTATAGTCATTATTAAATAAAACCCGTATAGTCTCTGCCATGGCCATGTCAAGGCATTCCTGAAGTGCACTCTTTATCCAAATGATGCTTCATGAGGGGGAGAACACTTCCCAGATCCTTCCTGGCACTGGTACTTGCTCACAGCTGCTTTTCCAGGCCCCACTGGAGCTGTTTCTTAGGGAGCAGAGTGTGAGCGGCCCTGTTGTGGACAAGCAGCAAGCCCAGTGCATGTAGGAAGCTTTGTGTTTACAGCACGGGGTGGAAGGCTGGTGATCTGTGGAGTAACAGTGGAATATGGCTCATTCCTGATGTTGGTATTTGGTTTACTAGCCAAGAAAGATAAATGTCTAAATTAGGATAAGAAAAAGAATAGCCACTGAACTTTTTACAAACAAAACAATCTGCTTGCTGCTGAAGCTGTCAGTTTGTAGCACGGCTGTGCAGTTAGCACGGAAAGTACATTTAACACAAATCGGTCCAGCTGATAGCAAAGCCGGCTTGGGGTGTTTAAAAATTTTTTTTTTGGTGCTGAGAGGAACACTTTTGAAGCTCAACAATGCAGGCTCCCTCTGGTGGCTAACTCCCATAATTGACAGGTTCCCCCCCCTCGGAAAAAAAAAAAAAAAAAAAAAAAAAGATTCGGTGTAGTCCAACTGATTGGAGTCAGCCTGATGGGTGACCCTCTGTTTGACAGCACATAAGTTACAAACCTATAAGTAAAGGACCGATCAATATATACTTTTACTATGAGTAGCTTCAAGGCTTTGTGTTGTTGCTCTGCAAACTGTGAAAGCGTACAGAAATGTTTGGTTTTTAAGTTAAAGCCTTTATAAATAAGTTTATTAACTATGAAATAAAGTAATTTTATTTCATATTGTTAAAAAATGCTGAATTTTAATTCTGTTCCTGCTGTATTTGGAAAATCGCCGTCCTTTCAATTACTTCAAAGTAGATATTTACTGATGGCGGAATAAAATGAGGCTTAGAATACAAGATTAAATTATTTTTAAAATAAACTAATAGCATAAATGTTTGCAAAGGCTGATCTTGGACATGCATCCACATTGTGTATGTCTTGTAGCTTAACAAGATCACTAAACTAAAAGCAAACAAGCAAACAAACAAACACACACACACACACAAAAAAAAACCCACAACAAACACAAAGCAACAACAACAAAATCCAACGGAAAAAATCCAACAAAAACCCCAAAACAAACAAACTCAAAGCTAGGGCTGAAAGCAGAGCCCTGTGGCCGCCCTGGGGCAGAGTTCTCTCAAGTCCTAGGTTTGCCCACGTTAACCCTCCTCAATCAAAGGTGGCTTGGAAATTGTGTTTAGAAGCGCTTTTTATTTTTTCCTTCCCATTGCTGCTTCCTAAAATCGAAGCAACCCCACACCTCACCATGAGCCACCATGCAAGCATATTATGATTCTGATCCTAATCTTTACATCAAGAGGGTCCAGTTGTCATATTTACAATATGACAATAGAGACTGTTTATAGAAATTCATCCTTATATAAATTAGAGCCAAGCCCCTGGGAAGAACAATCACAGCAGCACTACATCATTGAGAAAGCATCCCTCAGAGGGCCTTGAGACTAACCCAGGGTGCTTTAGGGACATGTCTGCAAGCACGAGGGGCTCACTCCAGCACCCAGGCTTGCTCAGAGGGACCGTGTCTTGCACTGGATGGGGAGTTCTGGAATTTCCCTTTGGGGCACCAGGCTCAGCTCTGCCCTACATTTCTGCCCTTCCAGCACAAGCTGTTCACAGGCCTTAGCCTGGCTGTAGGGCCAGCCATGAACCTCTGCAAAAAGCCCCTGGGGCAGACAACACAGGGAGACCCAGCTGGGTTGTTTTCACACTGCGGAGCTCCTCCATCTTCTCCATCATTTAGTTATGGGCAAAAGGGATCAACCAAACACCCCCCAGCACATCCAAGCCTCACCGCTCACCCTGTTTGATGTCCACCAGAGCGGTCCTCTCTGCCTATGCCTGCGTGAGAAAGGCCACAGAAGCATGGCACTTGGTGCCCCACCAAGGCTGCTGGTCCAGCCCTCACCAAAAGGGCTCTGCACCACCAGCCCACCCCAGCACAGGCAATGCAGGCACCTCCCTGCAACAACTGGCTGATGAATGTAGCAGAGCAGTCACCATCTGGCTGCTGACTTTGTTCAAGCAACCAAGGAATGGAACAGCATCTACTGTTGCAGTGAGGTGGTGGCTCCCTTGTAGTGCTTGGCCGCCTTCTCCTGCCACTGCTTACCCCAAGGGAGAGGTTCCTCATCATGCCCTCCTCCTCCTGCACTCTCCTTGTAGCAGTCACAGCTCAGCTCAGTCTGTGACAGTAAAAATGCACCAGTATGGAAGAAACTTTTGGGCTGCCTCTGGCTCTCAGCTGCTCCCATTCACAGGCAAGTTTGAAATCCACACAGACAAAATGTGCGTACAATTAGGGAAAAGGAGCAGAGTAAGAGTTTCCATTTCTGAATGCTGCAGTATCCTGTCTCTGACACAGCCAGAGCTTGGGGGAAGTGGGGCCGTCTCACTGCGTAATGTTGCAGTGTGTGTGGGTAGGGGGTTTGCTGCCGGTGGCTGCTCAGACACCCTCAGGGCCAGACAAATGATACGAAATTCTTGCATAACTTCAGCCAGAGAGAAAAATGCTGTTTACTTTGTGAGGAAACAATCAACCCTCCAAGAATGAGCCTACACAGCCTTGAATTTCATCTGAAAGAAAAAAGAAAGCATAGAAAGAGCTCTGATTTCGCTCTAATTCTGTGAAGATGCAATGCGAGCACTGACTGCTCCTCTGAAAGTAGTGTATACAGGTAGCAGTTAAATCATCTGGTAACAGCCTCAGAGTGCCAGTTGCTGTCACCCAGCTGCACCACGAGCAGGTGGGAAGCAACAGAGCCAGTGGTAACACTTCATCTGGGTTTTGCAATAAGTTTGTGGCTGAGCTGGGAGCAAGCCTCTGTCTGCCAACTCCACACACCAGGGTCTGAGTCATGCATGTTTGAGGAAGACCAGGAGAGACCAATGAGTCAACCACAGGACTGTGATAAAACTAAAGCTGGAATTACAGGGGACTCCTGGAATCACTTCCAGCAGTTTTTCCTGTTAAAGACACGATGGCCTCAGCAAGGCAAAGTCTGCAGGTAGCGGTAAAAATCTCTTATCAGACCAATTGATACACATAGAAGATGCTTAAGAAGTTTTCAGGCATGCAAATCCTTCCTCAGATTGAAAATCAGGGTGCAAGCTGCACCCCTGACTATGCTAAATTTTCAACACGAGGTGACAGATAAAAGTTTTTCACTGAAAGGGTTGTCAAGCCCTGTCCCAGGCTGCCCAGGGAGGTGATGGAATCACCATCAATGGAGGGATTTAAAAGACATGTAGATGTGGTTCTGAGGGACATGGTTTAATGGTGACCTGGCAGTGCTGGGCTAATGGTCAGACTTTATCTTAAAGGTCTTTTCTAGCTGAAACAAGTCTATGATTTCTCTCTCCGAAACACCCATTGACTGTTACCACCATTTTTGCTCTACCAGCACAACCAACATAGGTAGAGGCAGCAGGAGATCCCAGCAACCAGACCTGTTAAAGACAGACATTAAAAGTCCTTCTCAGCACTTGCACAGTAGCACCGGAGGGGACTTCAGGAGGAAGCATGACCATCGGCTCAGTGTTTATTGGTGTGGGAATATCATGTGCAGGGTCCCAGCCTTGCATCCAGCAGCTAAGGACTCAGCTGAAGGAGAGCAACAGCACTGGCAGGGTTGATAAGTGCCGCAGGGAGTAGACTCTACCCTGCTCTGACAGTGATCTCCTGACGTACTGCTAGGACAAACCGATTCATCTCTCTACATCATGTCAGTGTAAAACAGCAACAACAGATGCAACACAGCCCCACAGGACCTTACTGTAAAGAATAGAAACTCTTCAGCACAGCAGAGCAAAATGGCTCTTAAGAACCTGCCAGCTCAGCTCTGCTGCACCTCACCACATCACCACTTACCTGGATAAGCCCAGAGAGTCCTAAACCAATATTGGGAGTTGGAGACCTATGCCAGTGGCCTGTCCTTAGCCAGTGCTTTTACTCAATTTGCCCAAGTAAAATTATGGCTCAAAAATAGAGTAATTTTTTTAACATTATTAGGTCACTTAAAATACGTTGCTTTGACTTCAAGTAACATTGAAGAACTAATACATCTAGGATTTCATGAAGTGAGGCTAAATGGAAATATCCTTAATTTCTGAATGGAAGAAAAACTGACAAAAACCCCATTATCTGGGACTGAAAGGATAAGGCTGGTCCTGTGAATCCAAACAAAGATACAGAGCAGCCATCATCGTTAGTGGTATTAGCACATACACACTCAGGGACTAACTTTGGAAAGCAAAACTAACTCTTTGGAAGTCTGACTTAAGGAGAAGGGAAAGAAAATAAAAATAATAATAATAAAAAAAATCTTCTTCTGGACTTTCATTCAGCCATTTTTTTTAAATCTTCAACAGTCCTGAAGCTCTGAGCTCTGCATTGGGCACTGAAGGGGAAAAGAGGGTGTCAGTGCCTCCTTCCAGGAGACAGGCAGGAAACCTGAACACACAGAGAAGCCTCTGTAGACAGTGTAGTTAATCCAGGAGAACTTGACCCAGTTAAAAGCAACTGAAGCTTTTCCAAATAAAAGCTCCAAAGAAAAGGAACCAAATCAGGGGAGAGAAGATGTGACATTTTATAATTCCAGAGCTAACACAAAGTCTTCAGTGTTTCTTAAACCAATTTCCTAACTGCAGACCAGTGGGAAGCACCCTACCAGTGTCCTCTACACCATTTTTCCCTGCTACTGTAAATTATAGGAGCATTTTGCCACATCTTCTCCATGACTCTCTCTTCAACATGGCAATAGCATTCTCACTTTCAAGCAGTGCTACTCAGGATCAATAACCACAGAGCAGAGCTAAACAATTGTCAAGCGTGGACAGACTGAGGCTGAAACATTTCCTCCTACATCCTCATCCAACCAGTTTTTCAGAATTTGGGAAGATGTCACAAAGCAGCAGAAAACGATGCCTGCTTGGCCAAAGCCAGGCCATTCCACAGCGTGCCTTTTATTGCAGAATACAGATGAGAAACATAAGAAATGTACAGCTCACATAAGGAAAGCCTTTAGCAGATGTGGCTGCTTTGAGATACCAGATTCAATGTTTTAACACATTTCAAATGAGAGGGAAAAAAAAAAAAAAAAAAAGCAGAATTTATAGACTAGCCCAATCAAACCAAATCAAATACAATGTACATCTACTCTGAACCCAGTGGAGAAAGGCTTATACTGTTCTGGAAGCTTCTGATCACCAGGACTTGCAAGGATTTGCTGTGATCTGCATGGTTGAACTCTTAACAGTGGAAGGTTAAAGAAACAGCTTACAAGAGGAGATTCCTGCAGTGCTGGATGAATGCAGCGGGAGAATTACCTACTTGGAGAGTTTAGGAGGAAAACAGCATCACTCTACCAGCAGCTAGTTTTTCACAGAATTCCAGCATGGCAGGGGTTGGAAGGGACCTCTGGAAATCATCTCCTCTAAAACCCCAGCTCCAGCAGGGTCACCCAGACCAGGTTGCACTGGATCACATTGTCCACGTGGGTTTGGAATCTCTACAGAGGATACTCCACAACCTCTCTGGGCAGCCTGGTCCAGGGTTCTGGCAGCCTCACAGCAAAGAGGGTTTTTTTTTCCTTCTGCAGGCATTTGGTCAAATTCAGTATTTTGCTATATCAGAGCCTTTGGAGAAAATAGAGTCATACACGTGAAACAGACTAAAGCATAATTCTTCAAGTAAGGAGCAAGTGTGCCCAACAGTAACTTGCTGTTAATTTGATGTAAGTGCTCTTGGTTCGTCAGTACAAGCAGCATTTGATAACATATTCTTTCAGAGTCTGACATTTTACTGCAAGCATCTGAGAAATGTACCCAAATCTAAGACCAAAGGGCTCTTCAAGACAAATGTCAGGAAAATGATCTTTATCTTAGAACCCGTCTTGAAACTATTGACTTTTTCACCATCAATAAATACACCAAGGAAAGAATTGCTCTCGGAAATCTGGCACTCCGATGCCAGCAAACGTCACCTCTGTGAAGAACTTTCAGACTGCAAAGGCTACTGAAACAAATCCTCTGCCAAGGCAAGTGCTTCCTTTACCCCATAGCCACAGAAACAGATATGACTCTCCTAGGGCTCATTACTTTAATTTTTGTCACACAGAGTTCCCAAGAAACCCCAGCTGAGCATGTCAGGAACCCTTTAGTGCCGATTTTGCAGTAGTGGCTCGAACCTGACATCCATACAGATATGCAGTGAACAGGCAGCATTGCATTTTCCTGTCACCCCTGTTGGCATCTCCCTTTTCTTCCCAGACATCCCAATTCCTCTCAGAGGATCTGCTCTACCTGAACATCTTGAGAGTCAGGAAGTTGAGGATGTAATTGAAACAATGAGTTTCTTTTAATTGTTTTCTTTTTTTGAAAGTGTTTGGTATTGGCCTTGAAAGTTTTCAAAAACCAGATGAAGCTCTAGCTCTTTCCGTGGCGGATGAGCTGACTAATGCAGACTGTGAAAATCCACTTTGGATTTGCTGCAGCAAATTGCACGCAGGTTGTAAACAAAGCAAAACAAATATCCAAGATAAGAATGACCGCCAACATGCTACATCATGTGAATCCACACTCGGAGCAATGCTTCGCATTATGATGCTGAAACATGATCTTAATTTAGAGAGGATAACAATATTGAAATGTCATTTCAGCAGAACACTACAAATATTTAAAGTTGACAACCAGGACCCAGAGCCCATGGGCTTTTTCTGTGTGGGCTCTTTTTATGTGGGTTTTTGCACCCACATGGAGCTCTGCTACTGTCAGCAGGGCTCTCTGTGGGTGCAGAGATCTGTCAGCACTGCACCCAGCCTGTCTGGATATAGCCATGGGTAGGATGCAGGAGAGGAGCCAGAGGGAAAACCAGGATGGCTACAGGTTGCGAGAAGAAAGTAAGCCAGGGGAAGGCTGGCAGCCAGACCATGAGCAGGGCTGAAGTGTCCTGTTAAGCTGAGCATGCTCTACATCACTGGGCTTGTAAAGAGCCACCCTGGTTTTCAAATGCTGGAGACCTCTTACAATTTTGTCCCCTGTTGGTGCATGGAACAAATTAATGTCACAGGAGAGTAATGTGTCTGGAGAGGACTTACTGACAGGACAAATAGGTGGCATTGCCCAGAGCTATCCAGAGCAAAGGAGGAATTAAGGATTAGGGCATATCCAATAGAAGATGTAAAACCAGACGAGGAACTGATGTCAAAGGAAACAGACAAAGCAAAGGGTCCCTGCGTAGTAACATTGGACTGTCGCTTCTCCAGGTCCTAACGACTAGGGGCAGGGGATTGGGACCACCATGGCTCCATGCCCTGAACAGAAGCAGCTGCCAGGACAGGAGAAGGCATGAAATTGGAGTGACAGCAGGGTGTGCAGCCAGCACCAGGCAGCATGGCAGAGATAACTTCAAGCTCTCCCTTGAATTTCTGTGTGCTTTTTTTTTTTTTAATAATCCCTTGCATTTTCAGTGCAAGCAAGGACTTGCCCAGCTTTTAACCTGAAGTAAATTGTATTGACCGTCATTCCTTTACTGAGATACTTAGTTTACACACCCCTCAAACTACTGAATTTTACCTGCTCATCTTCTACTGCCAGGAGTTTTTCCCTTTGTGGAAATATTTCCGCTCACAGCACTGTGGCAGCCCATATTTGTATGGCCACCTTAAAATTCATAGCTCTTGCATTTACATCCAAGATGAGCACACATCCATCTCCCACTGCAGTATCCTGTAGCTATCAGGAGCCGCTGCTGGAATCAGCATTGTTGCCCACACCACAGGGCTCCCTAAAACACCGTATGTGTGCTTGCCACAACACACGCATTTCTGCTTTTATAAATCTGGGGTTTGCTCCCATGTCTGCAGCATTAGTAGTTCTGTGTCCTTTGCATGGTCACCAGCCTATGTGGGGATCTTATTCTTCTCTTTCCAAAATATGAATTAATTTTGTAAAGGTTTCATTCTGAGCCTGAATATTCCCATCTAGATTCTGACTGCAAGCTTGTCATCCCTGTAACACATTCCATTACCAACCCAGAACAGGCAGATTGTCTCTTCATCTCTGAAGTGAGGCGTGATTTCCGTCTGGTTTTTCTTCATTTCACTGCATAGCAAGTACCATTTCCCACATTTTTGCTTTGCTGTCCAGAGTTGCCCAAAGCCTTTTGCCCACTCTCAGAGTTACCAGAAAACTGCCAAAACCATGCAGCCCTTCAAAGCCAATGGGATCATAAATAAGACTATCTCTGTATCATCCCTAGTGTTCACAAATGCAGAGGGAAACACTAAGCCTTCCACAGTTCTCTACTCTCCAGCAGGATCACAAATCCCAGCAGCACTTTACATCACCCTGTTCAACTCATCTGCTTCAGATACTGGGCATTGCTCAGTCCTCACACATGGTTCACACACTGGAGCCTGTTCTAACCAGCAACTGAATTTTTGTGAGCAGCCTGGTGTAATCCCAGCCATGGTGACACTCAAGGCTGAGGCAGTGACTGCCACAGCTGATGAGAGGTTTCCACCTCAGCCTGCAGAGGCAGAGACCTGGTGCCAGTGAGTGGAGGTCATCGGCAATACCCTGTGCATTTGGGAGTCACAACGTGGTCCCCTTTGAGAAAGATGTGTGTAAACCCTTGCAATTACTCAACACAGATCATTGTTTTCCTCTGGTGAATGGCTCAAATAAAAACATTTGCATTGGGGCCAGGAATGCAGGGTCCAAGCCCTAATAACATCCTGTGTGCCTAATAAATACTTACTATACAAATAAACCACCTGAATGGCTCTTTCCCCAGATGTCACAAAACTACCCCTTACACAAGCTGCTGTTTGGAGCTGCCAGCCATCCCAAAGGAGCATGACAGGCAATTCCTGGCCATAATACCCTTCAATAGCTATTATAAGCCATCATCATTAAAGCAGCTGAGAAGCTGCCCTAGTCCAGGTGTGGGTCCATGCAGAAGGCTGGCAGAGCCGTGCCCCCACTGCTTGGCTGTGCCCTCCAGTAACACACCAATGTAGGGATGGACGTGGCACAGCCTGCTGGTTCTACCACAAAATCTGTCACTTCATCCCTCCCAGGCAGTGGTGGCCGCCACCGGAGTTCTCATTTTCTATTTTTCTTCCCCAAAGCTACTCTCTAGCAAAAGCATCATCTTCAGGCTTTCAGCACCTTTTCCACAGAAAACTATTCTTATGTTAAAATAAACCAGCGTGGTTAGAAGCTAACCTACTGTTATTTAGTATGCAATCATCATTGCTGATTTCCTTGCTTGTTTTAAGATGCAAAAGATCCAAACAAATAAACATACATTTTGACAGCTAGAGGGGAAGTGGGTGACTGTCACCAAGTGCTGGCAGACCATCTCTCTCCTCCAGCGAGAACCAAGGCCTCACATTAGAGGCTTCCCAAATTGCATAAGGTGTGGACTAATAAAAACTTACATCAGCCTAGAGACCCGATGATTAAATCATGGAAAGCTGAAGACCTTGTGAGCCGGTTAGTACTGACTTCTGCCATGATAGATTTCTAACAACATGTGAAAGTTATCATCTAGTAAGGCACAATATTCCTGTTGTTGGGCAGCACAGACACACAGCTCACCAAGTTCTTAGCAAAATCACCTCATGAGCCCCACAGAGACCATTTGGAGATGTCATGCTGCACAAATACACCTAGTTCACACAAAATCATCTCAGTTCAAACAAGCAGTCTTAATGTTACCTGCTCTGGAAAATCCAACAGAGATGTTTCCTTTTTTTTTTTTTTTTTTTTCCCCCCCTCTCCTCACTGTAGTTGAAGCTGCAGCTTTGGAGCTGGATCCATGCAATAGATGTCCACATACAACTCTGCTGAATTTATGGATGCTGTTACACAGGAAAGTAACAAGGCTGTAATTCTTTGTGTCCCTGCTTAGTTCACACTCAAAGGCCAACTCGTGATTGCCTTGGACGTGGTTAGTACTAAAGGGAGTAGGCGACCCTATAAAGCAGCAGCAACGCCCCTTTCACAGCTGCCTTCAGTTTCTCTCCTGAAATTTGGCTGGGTGTTTTCCTCGAGATTCAGAACACAGATGTAAACAGTTTAGGGATATTCCTATATCACTGTTTCTCCTTAACAATTCCAGAGAGAAAGAAAAATCTGGCCTGTTAGTTTTATAACCATCACAAAAGAGGAAAAGAAAAAAAAAAAAAAAGAAGAGAGGAAAAAACCAAAATGTCTCTACAGAGAGGGGGGAAAAAACAGTCTCTACAGTGAGGGTCTGACCTGCAGCAGCATGGTCTTTTTTCTCAACATGTTACAGTTTCTGGGGATGTGTTGCTCTGAAGACATTTTCAGGCAGCAGTGGGCAGATCTCACATATCCCCTTCAGTGGTCTCCAGTGTAAGCCGTGCATCTTCGAAGGGAAAAGAAAGGACCACAGAGGAATTGTTTGTTTGTTTGTCTTTTGGGGGTTTTGTGTTGTTCTTGTTGCTAAGATGAGATCTCTAAACTGAAAACTGGGATTACCAAAACACTGTTGAGCTGCTCATCAGAAAGGCCCCACATACCTCTGTTGCCTCCAGGCTTTTCTGAAACACTTCCAGCTGCCCCATGTTTGCCCTTGCTCAGGGAAGGGGGAGGAGAGAAAAAACTTGAGCCCACACCTGGAGCTTGTGCAAACCCCTGCCACCGAAGAAGGAATCACAGAATAGTAGGAGTTGGAAGGGACCTCAGGAGATCATCTCATCCAACCCCCCTGCTCCAGCAGGGTCACCCAGAGCAAGGTGCCCAGGATCACATTGTTCAGGCAGGTTTGGAATCTCTCCAGGAAAGGAGACTCCACAACCTCTCTGGGCAGCCTGGGCCAGGCTCTGGCACCCTCACAGCAAAGAATTTTTTGCTCCTGTTCAGAGGGAACCTCCTGGGTTCCAGTTTGTGCCCATTGCCCCTTCTCCTGTCGATGGGCACCACTGAGAAGAGTCTGGCCCCATCCTCTTGCCCCCCGGGGGCCCTTTAGCTTTTGATCAGCAGTGAGAACATTCCCTATCAGTTTTCTCCAGGATAAACAGCCCCAGGGATCTCAGCCTTTCCTTGTAAGAGAAAGGAAGGAGGATCTTTTTTTTTCCCTGATTTTAACACAAGCCAGGGCTCGGAGGAGGAGGGGTGCCTGTGCATGGCTGCTAAAGGCCTGGTGGCATGGAAAGCAGGTAAGCCTTTGGAGGCACTGGGCTCCTCTTACAGGAGTGACTCTTTTTCCCAAGCACCTCCACGTGTGGCCAAACAGGGACTGGACTCCTCATTGCAGTCCCACTTGTGCAGGTGGCAAAGCCACAGGAGCACTCAGACGTGCCTTGGTTCAGGGTAAGAGAGCAGGGAGCTCATTAACGACAGGGAAATGCAGGAGTAAAACTGACAACCCCCTGAGGAGCAGGGTCTGCCAGAAGTCACTAAGCCTCTGACCACAGGGGAGAGTTCCAGAGCGGGGAAAAGGGACAAGCAGGGGGACAGCCTCCCAAGATGAATGAGTTGCACTTAGAACTCCAGCTGTACAAAATAACAGAAACAGAAGTGGTGAGAGCGTAGATTTTTGTTTCTGACTGTCACCAATAAATGATATGAATTTCCCCAAGACTTCAATGCTAATAGTTTCTATAACAAACAAGAAGCACCAGTCACCTAGAAATGTTAATGAAGATTTCCCTCTTACTGTTATCTGCATAAAGTAGCACAAAACAAGATAGCTGGAAATTATTGCCATAAATAGAAAACCTCATGACATTTGTGACAAGTAGCTGCAACTCCTCATGAGTTTGGATGAAGCCAACCCAATGGTCAGTACCCTGCTAGGCTGCACCTCCAGCTGTGGGCAGCTCCAGCTCACCTTTAGTCACACTGCTGTTGAATTTCCCCCCGAGGTGCTGCATGTGAGATGTGGTTAATCCCTTATTTATCTTACAGGGGAGCTGTGATGTTTAATCAGGGCTTGGGAACAGCTCGGAGATCCTCTGGAGCCAAACCCTGTGACAGAGAAAGTTACGTTTCCATCCCTGCACCCACACATTGCCTCACATTTAGAAGTTTTCTAGTAGAACTTTAAGTCTCTGTGTGAGGTTGAGAAGGGCTAAATTTAAGCTTGCTGTTATTTAAGAAATATTTTTTGTTGTTGTTAATGAGACGTAGCTGCGCACAAAGCACTTTGCGGAAAGTATGTGTGGGTTTGAGGAGTGGGAGAGAGCTGTGAAAAGATTCAAGTTCTTCAGCAGTTACCAAAAGTCTGCTTGAGATGTAAATTCATCCTTAGCCCTTAGTGCCAAGATCTGAAAAACATGTGGAGACCTGAGCTGATATTGTCCTTTTAATTTTGTATAGACCTTTATCTTCATATAATAAACCCATGCTTTGGCTTATGCAAGGCGCTGCTGAAGAGGGAGCGAGAATGTCTTTCATCTCCTACGTTGTGGTTATGTGGCATCAACACAGCATTTAATAAAAAGCATCTTGATATAATAATAGCTTAAAGTTTGTTTTCCAAACAAAATTGTTGTTTGCCCATAGTCATGTAAATTTGCTTTTCTCCTTTACACTTCAAAGGTGACAAGAGAAAAAGATTTTAAGATCTCCCCAAAGGAGAGATTTAATTGTAAAACAAAGCACTAAGTATGACATTTAGCTGAGACTGTAAAGGCTGTAGTAATTAAAAAAGACTAAAGCATATGGTGCACTTCATGAGGGTGGTTAATATGATCTCCCAAACGGAACCTTTTTGGTTACTGAGAAGAAACAGAAAAATACAACTGTTCTCAATCTTGAATCATTAAAGAAGCCTTCACTGTAGTCCTGGTGGATCAGGAATGGCACTCCCTCTTTAATTCAGTTCATCTGGAAGAAAATTATTTCTTTTCATCTGCTAAGAAAGATATGAGCCACAGTTGTGAACTATTAATGCATTTACAGCATGATATGAGGGAAGGAAATTGTCATTAGTGGCTTGTAATATAGTCTGTCAGCTGATGGCAGCACATGAGAGAGCGTCACACTCCAGCTGCAGAAGAAGTGTCAGATAATGCACACTTAGGTTACTCTTAGGGCACCTTCTCTAATCACAAATGCTGGGTTATATTTCAGTGATGGTACAGGTGTTATATGGACCACAAGTAAGCCTTTGTCAGCAGGGTCTTTGACAGGCTGCTAGATGGAGATTTTGCAGTGCAGTTAAATCCTGTGACAGCTGACCTGGAGATAAAAGCAAAACCAAACCCACAACAACAAATCTGTATAATCAGATAATACACAGAAACCAAAAGGCAAATCCTTAGCTGGTGTTAACTAGCCCAGCTCTAGTACATCGACACTCATGCAGCTCCATTCAGGGCTCAGATCTCATTATTTCATTGGTTTTTAGGCTCTAACTTCCCACTCCTGGGCACACAGAGAAAGACTATAAAGTTGGAGCTACCAGTTTGAGACTGCATCTTGTGAAAATCTATGCTTGGTTAAAACCCATAAAAGTCTTTTCCAAACATTTACTTCTTTTGCTGCTGTGCATCAGTTGGGCACACGCAACTTGGACTGGTTAAGTGTCCATTTCCGACAGTAAGTCAGGACCTGCTGGTTCTTTGAGGCTTTCACCTGAGAGGGCACTAGGAATTAAACTAAATGGGGTGAATAATCACAGGTTTTTGGCTTTCAGGAAGATAGTCCAAAAGGATGCCAAGCAGAAGTATGTCGTTCTTCTTTCTGCTCCCTGAAAGGGTGGTTAGAAAATTAAGTGTATCAGCAAAAGGCAAAAATATATGTGAAAAGAAAAGCAGATAAGTAAACACATCTGCCACTGAGCCAAACATTATTTAGCATCACACACTTGCCCTATATATAGCATCTGATATATGCCTGGTATAAGACCCTGGCCCAGGTTACCCAGAGAGCTGGTAGAAACCCCATCCCTGGAAACATTCCAGGTGAGGTTGGCCAGGGCTCTGAGCAACCTGCTCTAGTTGCAGATGTCCCTGCTCACTGCAGGGATGTTGGACTAGGTGACCTTTAAAGGTCCCTTCCAACCCAAACCAGTCTCTGATTCCATGAGTCTATGATTCTATCATCTCAGCAGGCAGAATGTCTGGGCCATCCCCCACAAACTAAGTTGGTAGCTCCATTGATTCAAAGTGGCATCTTCAAAGGGAAGGAGAGGAATTTTGGCACATTTTCTCTGGACGGTAGCCTGAAACTTATAACTACTGCTGGCAGAGGGCTACAAGACATAATTTGCCCAATTAAATGACATTACTGGTGGGAAAGATGAGCTGGTCTGTCAGACCAGCAAAGCAGTAAATGTCAGTGACAGCAGCAGCTAGAAGAGCAAGTACATAGCAACAAGTAGCCCAAACCTTTAGCAGAGGAAGGAAAATTCTTCCCTGAGATATACCTTTCCTGCAAAAGTAATATCAAGATCATAAAAGTTGGTGGTTGGTTTGTTTGTTTGGTTTTTTTTTTTTTTTAATTCTTGTGTATAAGTAACCTGGAAACAAAACAGAAGAAGATGATTTCTCTAGTATTAAAGTGCTTTCTGACTGCAACTATTTTTGGATTCCCCAAACCCAACATTTACAGTTTTCTCCTTACCCAGGAGAAAACAGTGTGGTTTGCATATTTAGGAAAAAAATTCTCAGATGAATTTGTGCAGATTTGGATATAATTACTTTCAGGCTTAACTTCCCTCACAACAGCAAGTCTTGTTTGTGACTCCCCAACTGTCTGCAGTCTCCAGTAATTGTAGCAGCCTTTAGGTACTGTCTCAAGTTGGGTTTGCTTCATTCATTTAAGTATGAGCTGAAAGGCAAAATTATGTTCTCTTCTACCAGATGCCTTATTTAGATGTGATTTACATAAGGGGAAAAAAAGTGTGCGAAATATCAATATTTGCATTTCAAACATGATTTCAGGATGTCTGTCATGGTTCATTCATCTGCTTTTTGGCTCTTCAGTACATCCAGCTCACTTTTATTTGAGTGCACAAGCATATGGGTCTCATTAACTTAATGGCGCGCTTATTTATTCTTCATCCTTGCTGGCACTTCTTAACTGCAGTGGGGGCATAGGTGAACTATGTTTGTATTAAAAATTGTCCATATCTTAGTTAACCTGATTGGTAACTCATTGGCTACATACCCAAGGAAACTTTAGGTGATAATCATCTTGGATTTCCTCTTTCCAGATAAGATGTGGTACCTCTCTGCCATGCAGAGGCTTTGGAAAGGGAAGGCCATCAAGGATGGCTGAAGTTTTTCCTGAGCAGGCTGTTTTGGATCCAATGCTGCTGCATAGAATCCAAGTACGCATATTCTTCCTGCAGACAGTGAGATTACATGTTCTGCTCAAGCAACAAGGCAAGATGCTGGAGAGGAGCACACTCCACATATACTGGATGTCCCCACCTTAACACAGACATTATGTGGGCTGGTCACTGCCCCAGATGACACTGGAGGGTCACAGACACTTCCCTGGAGCCCAGGGAAACTTCCAGCACAGAGACAGGGCAGTTATTATGGAAGTCAAATGGCCACCTCTAGCTTCAGTTGCAGCTCTTTGACAATTTTCCTTAGAAATCTGTGCAGGTTACCTAATCCCCTGGGTGAGTTCAAGAGGAGCATGCCTTGAACTTGAATAGTGTGAGAAGAACAGATCTTCTACCTTCTCTCTTCCCTGAAGGAAAAGAGAAATAGATAAAATCATTAAATTACTAAGGCATCTCCTGGGACAAAGAAAAAAACCTGTGTGCTTAGAGATGTTCAACATCTGAGCCCCTCTGAGAGAGAAGGTTGGTGAGGAAAGAATGCTGCTTGGAAAAAACTACTGAGCAAGACAAAGTAGCTGTCTTTGCTAAGAAAATACTGCAACAGCTGTTTAACCCTCCAAGCTGAGCTCACATGTCTCGGGAATTCGCAGGTGATTTTACCAAGTACCAGCATCGCATCCAGCCTAGCGGTTCCTAACCACAGACCTGCGAGACATTTGCAAAAAACACGCCGAGAATGTCTCATTTTTCACTCTAACCCAACTGATGAAAATAAGTGCGTTTGACTCTCTTGTGAAATGCTTGCATTTTGCTGTGTGTATTCCCCTTTTTGCCCGTGCCCTGCCATGGGCAATGACTGTCACTGCCAGGATCACAGGCTCCCTTCCAGCAGCAGTCCTGCACCCCATGGTACCCGCCGTCCCTTCCGGCTGCTGTTGCTGACGTCGCACTTAGACTTTTCCATTCTTCAGAGAGAGTCCCTGTGGTGGTAACAACTTGAAAGCATTAACACCCACCTGACATGCCGGAGACGAGAAAATTGTTGAAAAAATGCAGCAATTTAATTTCCTATCATATTGAGTGGTGTTGAATCGCCTTCCCCGCCTTCAGATTTCACACAAAAGTCTCTCACTTTATCTATCTGGTGTTCCATCAGTGCTGACAAATTTTCAGTGTGCAGTAGGCTGTAGAAATGGAGGGCTTGTTTCAGTGCTTCCATAAACCCCCTGCCACTGGGGCACTGAGAAGATGCACAGTTTGACTCATCTACCCTCCTTGTGTTTCCCAAAACAGTAACTCCACAGAGCTCACCTGATGAAATTCCATCTTGTGGCCTGCCAAAAATAGCTTCTTATTTAAGTTCTGCCTTTTACATTCTGCAGAAGAGCATAATTTCAGTAAAGGACTACTTTACATAATACAGAAAGAGAAATAACACGAGAAAGTTTAAATAGAAAACTGATTTTGTTTCAGGGAATCAGTTCCATGACAAAGAACCATCAGCTTCCAAAAGCCAACATACTGTTTCCTTACAAATTTCTGCATATAGTCAGCAGGAATATCAAAAAAAAAAAAAAAAAAAAAAGAAAGAAAAACAAAAAGAAAAAAGCATTCTCCAAAATAACTTCTGGATGCAAAAGCAAGTGAGGCTGATACTTTACTGTGAAATTCCGTCTGGTGAAGAAGAAATCTCACCAGTGCCCAGGGATTACCTGGCTTATCCATCCTGTCCTGCTCCATGCTCCCTCCTGCTTCTGCCTCTTCTAAAGCAGAGGCCCCATCAGAGCTCAGGGAGTTTGAGTTAGCAGGAGTTTGCATCTGACCCTCACTGAGCAGTCCCGTGGAAACTGGGGGGATGCCCAGAGATCAATTTCTATGTAGCTCAAGAAGACAATGCAGAATTCTGAGCATTGCTTCCCAGGGGAGTTTGGGTTTGCATACACCAATGGTTACATCCTAGGTGGATCCCAAAGGCAGAAGTGTTCTACTCTTCACATGGATCCACTGGGAGGACAGGCAGCACCTGGCAGGCCACACGTACCACATCCTGGGCACTGCATTATTCATCTTTATCTGACTTCTCCTAATTGGATACATGGCCCTGGCCATTTTTTCAGCCTTCCATGTCCATCTTGGGCTGTAATTTAATAGGTGTCTATTTACAGAGCATCTAAGAAGGGGTCATTAATGGAGAAATCCATGAAGTATTATCCTATTCTTACATAGAAGTCTTATCACAGAATATTCAGGGCTGGAAAGGACCTCTTAGATCACCGAGTCCAGCCGTACCCATAACAAAAAAACCCACCTTATCAAGCATGAGCTAGTTGCAGTAAGACAGCTTGTCACCAAAATGTCACCCTGACAGCCAGATTGCCCAGGGGAGGTTAAGAGCTCAGGAGCAACAGGATGGAGAGCTTGGGAAGAGATAAAAAAAGCAATCTCTGGTCAGCTATTCCCACCATCTCGGACTGAAAGAAAAGTGCCAGCTGATGGAACTGTCAGTGCCACCTTGTCCACTGAAAGCACAGACCTTCAGGGACTGTGGCAGAAGGCATGAAGCAGTGGGAACCCACGCTGAGCTTGGACCAGCTGCTGCCTGGGGTCCATTCTTCTGCAATCTACCAATTCCACTACTTAAATATAGACAAACATAAAAAAAATAGACAACCTTAAAATGCAGGGGATAGCATTCTCTCTCCAGAAAAATAATGAAGCAGTTGATTGCTGACAGGCTCCAAACTTTTTTCCAGCTAGGAAGCATTATGCACAGTTTCACAGGAGCTGGGACACGAGCAATAAAACAGTAAGTAACGTCACTATGTACCAACACAGAGAAAAGGAGAAACGAGGCTCACTTGAAATTCCACTGGCACTGCAATAACAAATGTGGTGAGAATTCCAGGACAGTTTTAATCCTGGAAAAGAGGAGAATCTCACTGGAAGGGCACAAACTAAAAAGCAGAGCTGATGAGTGAAGCTGCAGTCCCAGTACCATCAGTACTAAGGCTGCATTCTCTTCAAACCCAAGCTTGCAGGCAAAGTTCGTAATAGTTTTAGTTACACAAAGGATGCCGAACAGAGCATTAAATTGGTCTGTTGTGACAACAGCAAATCCTACATAGCAGATAAGCAACATAAGCATTAACAGTGAGATATTGCAGTTCTGGGCTAGTAAAACATGTAGACACCACAGTGCACAACAGAAAACCCAAAGCTCTCACTTGAAGCCAAACAAGTCTCTCCTACTCCAACAGTCCCACTTAGGTTTCCTACCTACCCTTAGATGGGGCATCTGCTCAGCTGATGGTGCATCTGACATCACGGTTTAAACTAAGCAAGCTGTTTTGTATCTCTTTAACGGAATACAGCCCACTATTAAGAAATGTTCCCTTAATATTTTGAGAATTAATGATGCATGAGTAATGCTGTAGTCTGATCCAAGAAATGTTCCAGTATACTTGCATATTATCAAGTTTTTCCAAACACCTAATTTCACTAACTACCCACAAAATATTGGAAGTGACTAGTCACCATCTGAGGAAGCAGTGGCTGTGGGTTTAGATGTTGAAGCAGACGAGGCTGCTCCAGTCCCTGCCAGGCTCACCAAAGGCACAGGGGAGAGGATCGTGGACAGGCATCCATAACATGTGCACTCACTCGTTGCAGGCTGCACAGCTTCTGAAACCCACTTGAGCAAGTTATTGGTATTATTTTAATTGCAGAGAAGCCTCACAGACAGAAGGCTACACACCAGCACATTCACAGTGTTTCTGCAGCAGTATCCACAGGCACCATCTGACTGTGCAGTACAGCCCTTCCTGTGCTGCCTGAGGAGTTACGGTCCTGTTTGCTTCTGCGGTGTCAACCACTGGATTTCTTTTAACTAAAAGCCTCCTCCTAATCGGCATTTTTTGGAGTTGAAGAGTTTTTGGAAGTCAGAAGATTGTACAGGGCTACTTAATGAATTGCGTGTTTTGTCCTGTTTCTGCAAGTCGATTTTTTTTTTTTTTAAGAGAACATTCATTAGTCTGCCTGGCTCCATATGTCAGCTCTGCCATACCTCTCACCACAACGTTAATGTGGTTGTATTACAATAGATACACCTTCCATAAAGCCTGAAGTTTCTTACCAGAAGAATGTCAGATGATTGACTTTAGGAGTCTGATGTGCTTGCTTTGTTGGAGCAACCAGAAAAAAAAGTCATTATGTAGCATGAGTTACCACACAGATGGTCAGTAACTGATCGCCCTCCAGTCTAGCTGTGATTCTCTTTTCCTTCCCAACTATTACTGAGAGTTGCTAAATTTTGTGGTGAGGACACCAGCAGCGTCTGTATGTACTTGTGTGCATATTTTCAAAGAATGGACAGATTTGGCCCTTTTCAGAAGTATTAGAAATTTTCTAAGAAGTTTTTCACTCAGTACTTAAAACTGATCTCCCTGACACTGCCCAGTAGCTGAGCTGGTGGTGGCAGACACAAAGGTGAGGCTGCACAGCCCCCTGGTTTCACAAGACTGGTCACACGCAGACCACACCATTAAGGCCCTTGGTCCAGCTTCGAACCCCCATCAGTGACCTCTTTTTTTCCAGTGCAGCTCCATTCTGCATTTTGACACTGGGAAGCTGGCCTGATGAGGTTTCGTAATGATCTGGAAATACATGGGAAATTATAATGTGCACACAGTTCACAGGGTTATTTATTTTCTTTTTCTTTTATTTTTTTTTTCTTCTTTTCCAAATTTATTGCTAAGACTACAAAACCAAATCTGGGATCTGAAAGGCAAGCTGGATTCCTTCCCTGTCATAGCCTAGCAATAAAGATCTGTAGAAAAATCTCAGTTAACCCTTCTGCCTAACAAAAACCATGCAGAGCTCTGTCTCCCGAAGCTCTTTGTGCTCAGCAGCTGGGAGGGAGGAGAGGGCAAGGTAGGGGCAGGGCAACCAGCCCTGACTGAGAGTGTACCTTCATGGAATTTGCACCTTCAGAAACTAGGCAGTGCTTTAATAATCCTTTTTTTTTTCAGCAGTGAAAACTAAAAAGTACTTCTAGAGAAAATTCAGGTGATTATTAGATTGTCACCATTAGATTTTCCACAGTTAATTAAATTGACTGGATAAAAGGTAAAAATTTAACAGAGCAAAAACAGATGCTTCCCTCATTTCCCTGCTTTAGTCCTGATCTCACTTTCCAGTCTTTGCACCACTCCCCAAGGATTTTATCTGTCACTGCCTAATCTGAATTTTTGTTTTTAGCTTTCTCTAATTCCATCCAACCTCCCATAGTAAGTCTCTCATACATTTATTACCCTGAGCCTCAGCCCTCTCTCCTCGACCTTCCAGTCTGTCTCCACCTGATTGCAAGGCATTTAATATGGATAATCTTATTGCAAAACCTCACCATTTAGCAAACATAAATGCCACGACTGCTACCACCTGCCCTATTCCTATTGGAACAGTAAATAGGCAAATATTTTGTTTGGCAGTAGGAACATTGTTTTGCAAACTGAATTTAACATCCAGAGCAATTAGTTCCATTTTACAATGCAATACAAAGTACACAGGACAGTATTCTCAGTTTTCTGTACCTAGCATGGAAAAAAACCAAAAAAAGCCCACTAGAAAACCTATAAAAATACTAAATCAGTGTGTCAGCTGGTGGCATTGCTCCTGCAAGATGAGGGATATGCTGGTAGCTGCAGTTTGAGTATATATGTATGAAAACCACACCTCATTGTATTCATAAATAAGGAGATGAGATTACTTGAATAGATCTCTGAAATGCAAAACAAAATTACCCCTTCCTCGTTGTAAGACAAAGATGACAAATCAGATGAATTTACTGATTTATCGTATTTCAGAGAGTCATGTCCAAAAAACACTGAAGCTGCTGTTGAACCTTGACAGACAGACACAACCATGTCAACATTTCCCATAAATCCTTTTGAAGTGTGAAAAAATACATGTGGTTTATTCTAAACAAAAAATTGCTCCATCGTTTTCCCCAAGCAGCTCGCCATGCTATTGTGCAACGAAGAGACATTTCAGCACAGTGTAAACTTGGAACTGGATTTCAAAACTGTTGCGTTTTTTCCCCTTCATGCTTAATGTTGCTCTTATACAAAAAAAAAAAAAAAGAAAAAAAAAAAAAAAGAAAAAAAAGAATAGTTTTTTCTGGTACAAAACCCCTGTTGGCTTCACAGCCCAGAGGCCTCTGCAAGGGAAAGATGTGATGCAGTATTTGTTATAACACACTCATCCCATTTACCTTTTGGTTGGACGTGAAGAGCAATTCTTGTGAGACTTGGTAAGCAGGGACTTAGCATGGAGGCATGGATGGTCATGGTACAGAACTGCTCTCTGTGTCATCAGTAATCAGTGGCCAGAGGTGCCCCATCTCACCAGGGCAGTTAATCACATTCAGCCCTCCATAGATGCTCCTGGTGTCAGACCCTCCTGCTCCTGCCAGGCTGTGCAGTTCCTGCTGGAAGGAAGATTCAGAGGCACAATCCTCCTCTTGCCCACAGCACTGTGAGAATATTTGCTGCGTTATTGTAAATACCAATTGTTTTTTCCCAAGAGGCAGTAGTGGCCTTCTCGTCTATCCTTTGTCTAACCAGTTACGAAGAGTAAAGAGGCTAATTTAGAGTTGAAGGCAGTTTGGCCAACAGATTAATGACTCATAATTTAGGGGGGAAAAGAAAGCGACATTTTTCATTCCTCCATATTAAAAGTGTTCATTAACTGTTGTATTTAACCAGAACACTCACAGGGCTATCAGGTCTAGTTCCCATTTCCAAGTAACCAGCTCTCTGCAAGACCTCAGAAATCAGGCTGCTGCTTGGAGCAAACTAAGGAGGAAATTTTTTGGTAAGGCAAAGTAACAAGTTGGTGGCAGTTCATTCAATAACCTCATTCCCAGGGCTGCCTCCTGCCAGCCCATCCAAACACTTTAACACTGGCTGTGCTCCTCCCCCCGGCATTTCTACGCTCAGCTGAGAAGTGTTGCTCTGTGACCCCTTCCAGTCCCTCAGGAGAGAACAGTTTCTCATTTCCTCCAAACAATCCTTCTCCTCCTTTTGTACCCCTTACCATATTCTCTCTGCTGCCCTCCACAAAACACAGGTGAAGCTTGTCCACACCAGCCATACCAGCTCAATGGCCTGTTAGATGCCTACAGGCACCCAGAGCCAGGAGCCAGTCCCTTTGATCTCCTTTGGGCACACAGGAGTGTCGGGCCCTATTCTTCCCGACAAGTCCTAGGCACACTGACCTTCCCATGTTTTGCTGAAGGTTGATTGTGTGGTGGCCATTCTTGCAAACTGGCCTCCATCCTGGGCAATGCTAGGAGGACATGGCCACTGCTGTCACTGCTGGCAGCTGCAGCAGCCTGTGGCAGCAGCACAGCTGTAAAAATGATGAGTGTCTCCTTATTCCATTCATGCAGCTAAAGGAAATGTTTTGTGGCTGCAAAACATTCAATACAACTCAACTGAGGGTCTTTGAGCTTGTTTTTTCTTATTTCTTCATGTGGTACATGGAGGAGTGTGATCTCTCAGGGGATGAGGTGGCTACAGAAAAAGTTTCACCATACAGCTGGTTCTGGAGCCACAGAGGTTTCCGGAGGCAGGAGAAGGCTGAGGTTTTGCATACAGCACACTCTGAAATTCTTCTTTATCACATTCCCATTCCTCACTAACAACAGAGGCATTTCTGACACAGCAGTGGCCAACTGGCAGGCACACGCAGAGATCAAAGGCTTTCCTACAGCTCCGTGACTCTCCAGTGGATCGCTCTCTGCAGGTCAGGCCAGTGTTTTGTGCTGTGAATTGCGTGACCCTCATGAACCTGCTGAATCAGGACCAAAGAAATGTTTGTCCCATCCTTGCATCTGTAAAGTCTACAAAGAGCAAAGCTATTTTTCATTAATTGCTAACTATTCCTCTTGGCAAGCTGTTTTTCCTCCCACTTTTATTCACTTTGAAAAAATTAAGAGCCCATTTACTCCCACACTACAATAGGGCAGATAGTACATCCCTAGTTTCCCTTCCAAATTCCCATATTAGCCATCAAATGTTGGCATGTAACTAATCCAGTGTATCATCTACTTGAAATCCGAGCTAACTATATTTTTAAAGACAGCATTTAAGCAATGCTTAGTGGTCAATCAAAAAAAAAAAAAAAAAAAAACAACAAAAAAAAGTAAATGGTGCCTCAAAGAGAGAGCTGTAAGCCCAGTTGTAATCAGACCTGCTGAGGAAAAGCAGTCAAACCCATCTTTCACTTACACCAAGAGAAGGCTGTTTTTGTGATGACAGCACAGCCATTGTTGAGGGGACGGGGTTTTGGAAGCTGGTTTTAGTTAGCCACACTTGCATCTGGGGCTTGCCAGGTGACTGAGTTCTGGGGCAGCTGTGTGTCATGGACTGGTTGTGTCCTGAGGCTGCTGCAGCCTCCTGCATCACTAGCTTCCAACTCCCATCCCTTCTGAGCCCTGTTTTTCACCAGACAGGATGGGATGGACAGGAAACCCACAACCGAGAAACACTGGGACTGGGTTTTGATGGGAACGTAATCCCAGTACCTACATCTTCCTTCACAGCTCTCTAAATTCAGTGCTTTGGTCATTGGGCTCTAGTATTTTCCTGCCAACAAATAAATATAAAAAAATCTGCTAATTGCTCTAAAACATAATTCAGTGCTCTGCAACCTCCTCAGAAATGTAAGTGCTGACTTCTTAACAGTTTTAGTCACAGCCCGATTATGTCAGTCTGTGAATATGTTTCCAATATAAAATGTAAATTTCCTCTTTCCTTAATGTCATGCTAATTTGTCTTTTCACTTTACATAATTAGTTTCTTCTCACTGGTATTGATGAATTTAAAATATTTGTTCCTTTTTAGTCATCCATTAAATATCCGCTGTGTCTATCGTGAGAGTGGAAAGCAGCAGAGCCATTTCCTTGTTGCCTGGGAAACTCAAAAAGTTATCATCAAATATCAGCAAGGTCCTCTTTTAGACATTACCCCAGAAGAACTGAGGACTGCAACAGAACAACAGCAGCTGTCCCTCCCCACCTCTTCTAAGGAGCAAAGGTTGCACCAAGTCCACAAGACAAGTAATGCACTTGTTCACTGGAGAGGATGGAGATGGTAACAATGCTCAGAAGGTCCATATCATGGTATCGCTATCAAAGCAGTCCTCAGGACACTCTAACCCACAGTATCTTGCAGGTGGCGGCTTCTTTTTTCTCTATCCTCTACCACTAAACTGACATGGCAGCAAGTAAAACAGTTTGGATGCAGCAGAAGCTAAGCAGATGCCTCCTAAGCCTCCCCAGGCCTTAAAAAGTGAGGGTTATGCAGTTTCGCACTGCTTCATGCAGCTTAAGGGCTTTGTTTTAACTGATTCCTTTTGATTTATTAATATCTTCCACTTCTCAAAGGAATTAGAGTATAGATGGTTAGGGGGTTGGTTTTTTAGTTCCCTCATTCACGAGTTGTCACTGGATCACTGAGCTCTTTGCACAGTGAAAACCACCACCAAAACTTTCCTTCTTCCAGCAACTGTAGTTTAATATTTGTTTCTGATCTGATAAATCTGGGAGAAACATTCCCATTTTAAGTTATAAAATGCTGAATGAAAAAAATTATTAAACTTAAAATAAAAAACAAAACACAAACAAAAGAAAAAATAAAAACCACCAAAAAACCCCAACAAACAAAGAATCAAAAAAACCCAAACCCAAAACAACACACAACCAAAAAACCACTTTAAATAATTGCATGTCCTGAGCCCCACATGAAGCACATGGCACATGTGTCCTCATCTAGGTAAGCAGACTGGCAAAGATAGCTATTAGCTTCTTCTGGGTAGTCATCTACTCTTTTCACTGTTTTGTCCATTCAAATAAAGGTCTTTCAAGAGCAGTGACCCAGCATAAAGACATAATTAGGAATGCTGTCTGTTTAAGAAATATCATTTGATATTCCTGAGACACAGATCCCCAAAATCTTTTTTTTAAATACCCATTGGTTTTGTCACTGACCAGTAACATTGGCATAGCGCTCGAATTCGTGTCTATGTAATCTTAGGATCCATTAGAAAGAGCAAAACCTCTTTAAATTTCTTAAGACCATTGTAAATAGAATTTCCTTAGCACGTTCATTGAATGATTAAAGCACTCCAAACTGGAAATAACAAAGTACTACCTTGAGAGTCATTACATAGAGAATACATTAAAAATCTATCACAAAGCCAGCATCGCTACCTTGCCAAAACCATAGCACAACAGTTTGTAAGAGCATATTTTTTACATGGGTACCAGTCTCACCTACAAATCTTTGGGGACAAAATGGCATCTACCAGAGCACAGGATAGTATTTCATCACTAGACAAGGCCTTTGGGCAATATTCCATGTTCTTGTTGAATTTTATATTAAATATATTGTACCTAGGGGATGAGAAAGATGTTAGAGAAAAATCTTGATGATCAGAAAAAAACGTTATGATACTTTCTTTTGTGTTCATAGCTCATTAAATGCCTTTAAGGCCTCTACTTCAATTTTGTGATATGATGCTGGAAGTTGATGTAGCCAACATCCCATACAGCCCCAAGTGGTATTAGACATCCCAAGAGAGCATTTACTAGACAACAGGGGTTTGGCCTTTTTTTTTTTTTGTCCCCCCTTTTTTAACTTCTTCTTGATTTCCACTCCCCCCCCCCCCCTTCCACACCCAAAAGGGCCTTTGCCCTTGAGGCCTCCCGAGCTCCCTTTGCTGTTCCCAGGGCAACAGGGGGGCCCCAAAACACCCCACAACATGCCCCCCCCTTTACTTGCACG
>JAAGNO010012769.1:0-48164 GCA_033439905.1 Ceryle rudis | reverse complement strand
CAGCGGCGCTCCCACTTGTACGAGTCTCTTCCCCTGCCCGCGGCGTGACGGCCGCTGGTGGCGGGAGACCTGGCCAGATCGATCCCGGCTGAACTGCCATGAACTACTTGGTCGCCAGTGAAGACACCACCAAGCACCATAAGTCCACAACTCAACACACTGGAGCCTTGCTTCTTCCTCCCCCCTTAAGAGCAGGGGAGACATCTTTCCACACCGAAAACACCCGGTTCTGTCCCGCGCATCTCCCAGCAGGGAATTAATTATTCTTGCTGAGGAGGGGACACCTGCAAGCCCTCCACCGACACGACTCGAGCCTCTCGTCAGCCAGCTTCAAACAAACACGTCTGTCTTGCTGACCTGAAGGGCAGGGGAGAGAGGAGAGAGTCCACCTGCGGGCAGCAACGACCAGGGGTCCCTGCTGCTGACTCAAAACTGTGGCCTCTGCTGAGGCTCTGTCTTTGCATTGTGCAATGGGGAACCGTGTTGCAGAAATCTGCAGTAACTGCCAAAGAAACCAGTTTATTTCTTTAGTCTAAGGAAATTTGCTTTAAAAATAAGGCCCGATTCAATGAGGAAGAATGGTGCCTTTTCCCTGCTGCCATCATACCTTAACCTGTGTTGAGTAAAAAAACCCCTTGCCATCAGTTAAATTCATTGGAATGAACTAACTTGGTTTAAAAATAAAAAAGAAGTTGCCCCATCTAGACAGCACAGTCTCCCACATGCAACATGCTTGCTCTCAAGCAGCAGCTTCAGTGATTCACAGCATGGAATTAAGGTATGGCTGCCCACCTGCAAAACAAGTACATGAAACTGTTTCATAGCTGCTCCACAAAAATCAAGGATTTTCCGCTCTGGGTAAACAAGGCTTGCAGATTTAGCATACTTCAAAATTAATTTCCCTTTTGATACAGAAAAGGCCTGCTGCAGAAATATATAAACAACGTGATACAAGTTAGAAATACAGGTGTATTGGTAGATCCTTTCCAGCGCAGCCCCAGACACAGAAATTGTCCCCAAGCTAAGAAGAAAAACATTTTAACCATTTTATTTAGAAAAGGTAGGACAGCTTGCTCAAGACCTTGCAGGAATTCTGTGCTGGCCCACAGAGTCAGTATTACACTGCTTAAGCAGGATCCCCACTGTATCCTCCTGCATGTCTCTGTCTCTACTCAGTCACTTCCCCAGGCACAGGTTATGTCTTTTAATCTCTCTTGACACTTGCAAACTTTACATTTTTAGACAAGAGTAGCAACTATCTCACTCTCAAAGTGCAGGTCTGAAAAGCGTTCTGTTGATTCTCTCAAACAAGAAATTCCTGTCCTAACTCACTAAGACCTTCTTTTGATGATAGCTTTGCCTCTCCTAGCCAGTGAACTGCTATTTCACATTCTTGCATATTTTCTAGAAGACATGGAAGACGGGACGAATATCTATCGCACAGCAGAGTGTCATTGTTACCCGCTAGTAACCCTGCCCTGTGACTACACCAGCCCTAACACTCCAACAGTCAGCAGACCATTAGTTTACACAGTTCTTATCTCATGGCCTGTTTCAAACCCAAACTAAATTACAAAGTCGTACGTAACTCCACCCACCTGAGTTTACTCCAAATGCTTCAGACGTTTTTCTGAGTAAATCAACATGTCTCTTTATCGGCAAGCAAGGAGATTTATTGCATTTATCATCACTTGTAAAAGTCAAGTGTCCTAGAACAGACTACCAAGAAGAATTCAGCTAATGAGAAGTATTTCTGAAGTGAGAAGGGGGAAACCTCATGAGATGCAGGGTAGTATGCAAAAAACTACTACATATTGAATACATTATGTATGCATCCTATTCAGATACACAACTCAGTTCTGTTCAAACAGTGGCAAAATTCCCCATCACTATTGTTGGAATAAGTTCGGGAGCTTTATACATTTTCTGTGGTGGGCAAGAATTTCCCCAGTGTGCCTGCTAAGAATTACAGTGAAGGCCCACCATGAGAGACTTGCTGTGTAGACAGAAAAGCCAGCATGACTGAGCACAGGGCCAAGCAGTGGGCAACGGAGAAGCCTAGGAGAGCAGGGGGACAGGTTGCACACCAGGCTAGAGGGCTGGCATGGGGCACCCCACCGAGGCATCCTGCGAGGTGCAGCGGTGTGGGGAAGCCTCTCGCTGGATCCCACTCACCTCTGAGATCAGCAGCAACTGCAGCTGTTAACCTGCAGAGCAGTGAACCAGCAGCAAGGTAAACACTGATCTCTTGCCTTTTGGGAAGACTGCTCCTCAGCTTCTTCTGACTCTTTGCTGGAATACTTAATACAACTAATTTAAGAAAGGAGAATAGTCTTGCACACCGCCACTGAAAGATCATTAATTGCTGGCTTAGAAACTACAGCAGCATCAGAACATCTGACGTATGGCCATCAAGTATCTTAGGCAAGCCACCAAATTTATTAGAGTGTTGATTTCCCCATTTCTAAGACAGGAATTATACTAGCTCATTTAGCAAAAGATTTGCAATACTGACAGATGAAAGCTGTTTGTACATCAAGACCAAAATATTTGCCGTACTGAAGGCCGATTAGAAGTACCAACAGTGCAGAGATGCACTTTAGCCTTGTGGGCTAATATACAACAGTCTAATCTTTCCACTCAGATTTCAGAATACCAACTGCAGATGTTGCAGTATCTTATTTAATGAGGATTTCCAGCCATCTCCCTATACTCCTTTATCTCTTATCCTCCTCTAGATTGGAATCCCTGATAACCTCCCACAAGCCATCAAGCGCACAAACACAGCACGGGTCACAAGCTCTTTATCAACCCCCCAAAGGTCATCTTCCCCCCCCCCCCCCCATCTCTTCTGGGAACATCTTCATTTGCTAGTATTATGGCCATGCCACATGACCTTGCTAAATATTTCTACTTTCTGCCCTCTGCCTTCATCAGCTGTTCTATCACCCAGTGACACCCCCCTACTCGCCCTGAGATGAGAAATCAGGATAAGGAAAGGAAACCTGTGTGTTGAAATGGAAACAGATTTTACAAAAGAATAATAAAAACCCTAATATTAAAACTAATATTAGTCCTACGCTGCGCACTCCAAGCAGTGAAGGCCAGATGTCAAGCACTGCGAGCACCACAGCTCCAATGACATGCCGTGCAACGGTCACAGCAAACAGGACAGTTGGCCTCAGGAGCACAAGAACAGGTGATGGCAGCCACTGAGAAGAGACTGTCCCCAGCAAACCTTCCAATTTATAGTGAGCATGATGTTTATGGCATGGAATACTTCATCTGGCCAGCTTCAGTCAGCTGCCCTGGCTTTTGCTCCTCCAAGCTTTAGCGCCTGGCTAACTCAAAGCTGCTAAAGACCTTGATCACTATGGAGACCCACACGCCATGGCTGGCCATGAATGAAAACCGAGTGTCATAACAGCTTTGCTCTCACCAAATTGGGTGCTGCAGTCTTCTCGGAAATGCAGCTTTCTTGAAAACTGATTCTATGATTCTGTCCCAGCGAAACCAGGACACCTCACTAGTCTCACCATTCCACAGATCTCCACTTCTTATCCACACCTTTAAGTCCCGATTCCTAACCTAATTTCTAATTACAATGTCCTTATTGGAAAGTATCCTTGTCAATGTTTATTCTCTCTACATCAGAGTCACATTTATTCCCTAAAGTCTGCTCTGACATGCATCTGTACACAAAACCCTCCCAATTCTGAAAGGGTTCTGATGTGCAAGTGCAGCGGTTTAACCCCAGCCAGCAGCTAAGCACCACACAGCCACTCGCTCACACCGCTGGTGGGATAAGGACAAAGATCAGAAGGGCAAAAGTGGGAAAACTCGTATGTTGAGATAAAGACAATTTAATAGGTAACACAAAAGCTGCACACAGAAGCGAAGAAAAACAAGGAATACATTTACCACTTCCTATAAGCAGGCAGGTGTTCAGCCATCCTCAGGAGAGTAGGACTCCATCACATGTAACAGTTACTTGGGAAAACAAATGTCATCACTCCAAATGTCCCTCCCTTCTTCTTCCACCCCAGCTTTATATGCTGAGCATGGCATCCTATGCTATGGAATATCCCTTTGGCTAGTTTGGATCAGCTGTCCTGGCCATGCTCCCTCCCAGCAATGTGTGCACCTCCTCCCTGGCAGAGCACAGGAAACTGCAAAGCCCTTTAGACTAAGCACTACTTAGCAACAACTGAAACATCAGTGTGTTAACAACATTATTCTCATACTACATCCAAAATATATCACTGATAGGAATTGTTCTTATCTCAAGAGTTTTACTTTTTTTTTTTTTTTCCCCCAATTCTCCTCCCCATCTTACCAGGGAAGAGCACGGGAGGAGTGAGCGAGTGGGTGGCTGCTTGGTGCTTAGCTGCCAGATGGGGTCAAACCATGACAGCAAGGTACCTTTCAAAGACTAAAGTGGACAGGGCTGCTGCCCTTGTGATCAGACCCTCATAGTGGGACACATCCCAGGCTCTAATACTGTACACTCACCATCTTGTTTTGTTCCCCATTTTCCCACATACGCAGTAACTGGTGTCCCCCATCAGTCATGCCATTTCTGTTTTCTCTGAGGCGATGGGTTTAACCTTGTACAGAGCAGAAGCATGTTGAATACCTTTCACCTTTGGGCACTATTAAAAACTAAACCATGAATACAATATGTGCTTGCTCATTTCTTCTTTCACAACTCCTGTTCCAAGTTCCTCTCCAGTCCCTCATACAGAACCTGCAGTATCAATGCTTCTTTATTTTTAACCCTGTCAGACCAGCCTGGGTTTGTGCAATGCTCACTTTTGGGGCAGAGAAACAATCGTTTCTGAATTGCCACCTGGCAGAGCCTCTGCCTCGTACAGAGGTAACATGCCTAACCAGCTGACAAACAGTGCCTTGCTCCCGTGAAAGAGAACAGCTCTCGCCTTGCAGCTTCTCTGAGCTTAGCCATACTCTGCCTTCCTGCCCCAAGCACGCACTCCCTTTTGTTCTCTCACCCCATGCACTATCTGAAGATAGAAGCTCCACATGCAACAAAGGCCTGCCTTACTCCAGCTTCTGATAGGAGACCTATCTTTTGCTTATTCACCTGAGACCATGCAGTAAGATTTACAAAGCATTTTCCCAACCTTTTATTTAATAATTCTTCAAGTTCTCATTTGCCCCAGCTGGCAAAACAGAACTGAATAGGTTAGAAAAGGAGCGTTGATGAAGTTTTGTCAGAAGTGCAAGCAAACAAAAGTATCTACAACATTTCTGTTTCACAGGCTAAAATATAATTAATTTCTTCAATAAAATCCAGAGGTTTTATGAAATAGTTCCTTTATAAAATAATGTATGCACATTTACGATGTAATTGTAGTAACACTTGCTTGCAGCTTCTAAGAAAATGAGTATACTTAGCACTAAAATTATACACAGCTGACAAGCTACCAGCAAGTGTGTTTCTGTACATGAGTGCGGTGGGAGGAAAGCATCATGCACACTAGTTTGTCCTACATACATTTGTTAAAACAGGTTCATATAAGATGCTTTCCTAGTCTAGATACACCAACATACTAGCACCTCAAGCACAAATCTAGCATGTACTGGTAAGTGGAAGCTTCTGCCAGTGCAGTTTATTTTAGTAGCCCAGCCAGTGGGAAGCAAAATGTTGCTGGGATACACATATCTTTACTGGAGTCTTCTGCTATAATGGCTATATTGGTCTGAAATCACACCTAACCTCACAGAGCTGGCACATTAATTGCAAGACAAGCCAGTTGCTGTGTTTGAAGAGGCTGAAAATTGAAGAACTGTTTTCTGGCATTTGGTGCCCAGACTCGCTATCTATCTGTTTTTGTACAGGTGTAATGCCACAAAATGTGGCTTGGAGCTATCTCCACATTAGTATTCAACATTTGACAGCTGCAGTCAAACTTACAAGTAATCAGCAGAACCAGAAATCAACAGAATTTTTGTTCTTAAAAGTGAGGTGGAGGAAAAGCAGCAGCCAACACTGCATAGAAGTAAAGATCAGAAGTTTTGGGGAAAACTGTAATAGAGAATCAAGTTCTTTTAAAGAAGTTCCCAAACAGTATTGACAAATTGAATTTCTATAACCAAGACAAAATTTTTTCTGGACAGTATCTCAAGTCCTTCCTCAGCTTTCCTGAATACAAGCTGCTTGTTTCAACAGAGACTTAAGGAGCTTGTCCCTTATTTGTGCATCTATGCACACAAAATTAACTTGCAACAAGACCTCACAGGTAGTGAAGTCTGTATTCACATCTCATCAACTGAGGCTCTCGGGACCTGATGCCAACACAGTTTGCTATCACTAGAGCTATAAGCTAGTGGGTGATTATTATCCTCTGACCATTTGCTTGCACCAAGTGGATTTCCTAGCCGTGATTGTACCAAGTCTCAGCTTGATTTCCAGCTCTTTGTAGCACAGGATATTGCAGGGTCCTTTCCTCTACTCACCACTCAGCACTACTCTTCCTGTACATTTCTTGAACACTGTTCCCAAAGGAAATCCTGTGAGATGCAGGTCCACATTCCCAGACTGCGACAACACAGAGCCAGCTACAAGAGCCTGTATGAGGTGATGAAGCACAAGCACTGCTGTCCTACAGTTGTTTCTACAAAGGAATGCTAAGAGGGTGTTAGCTTTGGGAAACAAGCAAAGTGCCGTAAGATGATTAAGCAGATTTCTATCTTTGGTGTGTTTTTAGTACTACAAACCAGTCTACCAAATGCATCTAGGAGCAAGGAATGGAAAGCAATGAAAAATTGCAGTGGAAGGACTAAAAAAAATAGAGTCATTAGCATCTGCTGAAAGCCTCTGCACTGTCCTGCACTTCCCTCCACAGCCACAGGTGACGTGGGCTCCATGGCTGAACCAGAGAGCAGGTACCAGGCAGAGCAGGTAAGCGAGATTTGGAAAGTAAGAAGTAAAGGCGGCACAGGCAAAAAGCACAACTAAATTACCCACATCCTAGTGGCAACTTCTTTTGCCAGCTATGGCCAGAGAACTACCCCCTGGCTGCCACACTGATGCCCTGTGAGGTGTCTCCTTGCAAGTAGATTTCGGCTCCTCTGTGCTAACAAAAGTTCTTTATGACTATGGGCTGATTTACCCACTGGAGATTTAATTTATGACAGGTCTTTTGGTAATGCTCCAGTCTTTTTGGCAACAGGTAAATTCAGTTAACAGCTGCAGTGATCTGGGAAGTACAGCACATCTAACACCTCACAGATTTTTTGCCGGCAAATTTCTCATTCCACAGGTTTCTCATGAGGATGCCACAAGGACAGAGTGGGCCTCAGCAGCCAAAACACTAGGGAATAATATTGGGATTTTTTTGTTTGTTTAAATCTGCAGTCCTGTAAACAGTTCCCAGCACAGTTTGGCACTTCCATAAGCTTTTCAAGGGAAAATACTGCTATGGCTGTAACAAAATTTTGAAGCACATTTGAGGCAAAAGAAGTCATTTTTATTGCTTGTATGCAGGTAGACAGTTTATTTATTCCACATCACTTGTCAAGTATCTTCAGTATTATTTTCCATAACGGAAAAAAGAAATAAAACATGAAACCAACACAATATCAAACCAAACGTCACATCTTACAACAAAAAAAGCTATCACTGAAGAAACCTCTGCAGATTACCGGACCAGCTCTGGGCAGAAGAGTAGAGGTTTCAGTAGAACACAAAGGCCAGTTGAGGCTGGAAGGAGATGGGCTGTCCTGCCACAAGCCAGCCAGCCACCAAGCCGTCCTTTTGCCAACAGAAGGCCCACGTAATAACAAGTGTAAAACTCATTTAAGCTCTGAAAAGGTGACTAATGAGCTCATTCACACTGCCTATAAATTATTCACTACAACACTGACCCCACTCAAGACAAACAGCAAAGTAAACTTTAATACAGGGACTGGGAGCCTCCTCTGTTGTCGGCTTCTGCTTGTAAAACTTTTTGCAATCAAACACACTCTTTACTTGCTTCTACCCCCTTGTTAAACTCACTTGGCAGTTTAGGCCTTTCTTTTTTACTACCTCTAGTAGAGTTAAAGCAGCTGCTAAGTATTTATTTCTCTGTTGACAAGTCTTTTTCATTAGTAGCTGCAGGTAATCATAAAGCACTATAAACAGCTTTAAATTGTATTCTTCAGAAATTAAAGTTTGACCTCAAAAGGAAGGCCAGGTCTAAAGAAGTAAGAAGACAATGGCACATGCATGTTTAGTGAATGAGAAGCAGCCCATTTCCGGAGCCTGTACTTATAGATACTTCCATGAACATCTACGATTGGTGCCAAAATGATTAGAGGACTTTAAAAAACACATATTTTTTTTTTAGGTGCTGGACCAAACAACCTTCTGATATGTTTAGAAACATCCCATTTCTTAAATACTTTTGTTATCCTATTTAGCATGAAATAGGAGCCAGGTTATAGTTCAATGGTGGCAGCGTGAGCAGTGGTGTTTGCTGCTGGGGTGGCTGGGACAGGCACTGTCTCTCTTCAAATGGTACTTTTCTTTGGAAGATAAATTGCTCACAGTATTTACAAGTTAACTTTAGTAACTTGTGGCATGTTGAAGTAGCAACTACACAGTGACATTAAAGACACTGTCTTATATGACACGTATCTGATCTTCAGGGGAAAAACGTTACTTGTACCTCTGGTTACACAACCCAACTCCAAAGGTCGAAAACGACTAGATAAAAGGGAAAGACAGGAATTACATAGCTAAAGTCCAGTCACTGAGTAAGGTATAAATATAAAACAAGGTAAAGTGTGGGAGAGATAAAGCAACATTACAGTGATATCTAAACGCAAGGAAAAAAGGGGGCTAGTGAAGGAAGTTTGCAAATTAAATAATTATTGCAATTTTCACTAATCACTGTGTTCCCCCGAAGATGAAAACACTGTAACAAAACAGAGTAAAAACTTCTGCACTGATTGAAGTAAAGGACTTTACTACAGACAATCATGTGATTAGTTTTATTTACATCCATGATTCTGAATTTACCAGAGACTCAAAGAAACCCTGCTGCCCTTCTAATACTGCTCTTTAAAATGATGACTGAAAAAAAAATAACAACGAAATCCCCCAACAAACACCAAGAAGGCAACGGAGCAGCCTACACCACATAGCATACAAGTCTTAACTTATCAAAAGCTCTCCACCTGAACGAGATTCCTGAGCCTCTCATAGCTGAAGGGTGTTGGCAAAGGGATGCTTTGAAATCCTGTCACATGTCAGACCCCACTAACCTGTCTGGTGAGCAGAGTTCACCTCCCAGTTCAGTGGTGGGAATGGAGGCACTTCCTGCATCCAGCTCCCCACACCCTGCTCCTTATTTCCCTAATGAGGCCCAGCAGTGATGTCAGTTTTGCCCCAAGGCATGATTTGGTCCAAATAAAAACAACCTACAGTTGGCTGCAAAATCAGAGGAATGCCACATCTGAGGCAGGATGAGCAAACAAACTGACTATACAGCTTTTAACCGTGCACAACAAAGCCAACACCACTTGGCTACAGCTGCCAATGAATCTCTTGCCTGGTCAATGTCAGTACTCTTGCTGAGGGTTCCATAGACAGCTTTGACCTGAGAGATCATCTGGGCAGGCAGAGACACCAGTCTCAGCAAATTCACGCAAGATTCTCATACAACAGGCAGGGTGCACTGCCAGCACTGGCCAAACAGGTAATCCTCACCACCCCTCTGGAGCCTGCTGGTGTTGCTGAGGTGACCTGGGCAAACTCAGCCCAATCCAAAACCATTCACAGCTATTACCTCTGATGGAAAACTGCTTCTGCAACTCTTCCTCCCCCTTGGTTCTCCAATCCACATAATCTCATGCCTCTCAAGATAGCAGCGTGTCCTCATCTGTCAGGAAGGTTGGGCTCCTCTGTGCTTTGGTCACATCATTGCAATGAAGAATAGAGATTTCTTACCAGAAAACAGCAAATTCAGATGTTCACAAAGCAAAAAAAAATCATATATTCAACTCAAAGTAAAAGTTGTGGCATCTCTACTCATCTACTACCACACCCAGGTCCCAATCCAAAGAAAGTTATCATTGATACACTCCAGTAGCTCTAGAGTAGTCGTCAGGACTGGGCTTAGAAAGTCTGTAAGCACTGGCCAGGTGAGGTGAGAGAATAATACGCTTATTACCCTTACTGTTACTTATTTCTTTCTATTGTCACAACTAATATAGTAGTGGAGCAGACAAAACACATGGGCTTAAACAAGCACTGCCATTAGTAACATTACTCGCTCTTCTGCCACACTGATGGTCTCGCACACTCATTGTGCACAGCCATGGTTGACTCTGGATTCTCACACCCATCAGATTTAGGGAGCCAGAGACATGCTGCACTCACACGTGAAGTGTAAGATTGTGCCTAAAGATATTCTCTGTTTAGAGACTGCCCACAAAGCCGGCGCAGGGAGGGGTGCCTAGCACATGAGCTGCTCTGGGAAAGTAAACCTGGCATGTGCTCCCTAGCTATGGACCAAGAGCCTTTAGAGTAAGGTACCGAGCAAGCAAAGGAAGAAAAATTGTGTCTGCTGTATTGGGTTTGTGTGGCAAAGTTTTGATAGCAGGGGGGGCTACAGGTGTGGCTTCTGTGAATCTTTCCCCATGTCCAATAGAGCCAATGGCAACTGGCTCCAAGATGGACCCACTACTGGCCAAGGCTGAGCTAACCAGTACCAATGGTAGTGCTCTGGGATAACATATTTAAGAAGGGGGAAAAAACCAAACTGCAACTGCAACCACAGAGAGGAATGAGATTATGTGAGAGAAGTGACTCTGCAGACACCAAGGTCAGTGAATAAGGAGGTGAAGGAGGTGCTCCAAGTGCTGGCACAGAGATTCCCCTGCAGTCTGTGGTGAAGACTATGGTGAGGCAGACTGTACCCCTGCAGCCCATAGAGGATCACGGTAGAGCAGACATCCACCTGCATCCCATGGAGGACCCTATGCCAGAGCAGTTGGATGCCTGAAGGAGGCCATGGAGAGCCTGCACTGGAGCAGTCAGGATTTGTGACCCTGTGGTGAAAGGGGCCCATGCTGGAGCAGGTTTTCTGGCAAAACTTGTGACCCCACAGGGGACTCACGCTGGAGCAGTCTGCCCCTGAAAGACTGCACCTCATGGAAGGGATGCAGGCTGGAGCAGTTCATGAAGAATGGCAGCCCACAGAAGGGACTCACATTGGAAAAGTTCGTAAAGGACTGTCTGCCATGGGAGGGACCCTAAGCTAGAGCAGGGGAAGAGTGTGAGAAGTCCTCCCCCCAAGAAAGAAGGACCATCAGAAACAACACGTAATGAACCTACCATAAGTCCCATTCTCTGTCCCCCCAGTTCCACTAGTGGGGAAGAACATAGAGAAAATTGGGAGTGAGGCTGAGCCTAGGAAGGGGTGAGGGGAAAGTGTTTTAGGATTTGCTTTTTATTTATCATTATCCTACTCTAATTTGATTTCTAATAAATTAAATTCATTTACATGAGTTGAGTCTCTTTTGCCCATGACGGCAATTGGTGAATGATCTCTTCCTGTCCTCATCTCAATGCATGCCTTTCATTGTATTTTCTCTCCCCTGGCCAGCTGAGGAGGAGAGTGATAGAGTGGCTTTGGTGGGCACTTGGCATCCAGACAGGGTCAACCCACCTCACATGCTTATCAGCCAAGTTCAAGAGACAACAGAGGAAAAAAGAGGATAATGAGGGAAATTTGGCCACTTAGGTGCACACCACTGGATTTGGAGGACTGCATACTTTTACTGGATTTTTTTTGATGGCTCTCCTAATGCACCTGTACACCCTGACTTGGTATCTACAAACACCTCTGGACTTGCAGAACAGCTTCTGTGAAGCAGCTGATTTCCATGACTGAGCAAGCATGTGTGTGCAGGAAGGTGTATGTGTCATGTACACAATGGCAAGTATGTGCTCAAGTCTCTTCAGGACTTGGATTTTAGTTGTCAAGTACCCTGAGGGGGTCCTTTCTGAGGCTAACAGGTTCTACTTGAACAGGGTTTCTTATTTCATAGGTCAGGCAGATGGAATAAGATCTTGAAAGTGTCCAGATAGAAATTTATGCTTGTGTTTGCCTTATTGAGTGGGAATACTGGTGCCTGTAGAGTCCTTAGTGAGGTGGGCTGAAGCTGCTCTCAAGTACCCCAGTGCACTGTGGCTCTTATGCACCCTTGGATTTACACCGGTACTAACTAAATCAGCATCCAACTCTCTGCCTTTATTTCTCTTTTTATGTCTCTGTCACATAACTCCATTTAGCCTTTACTTAAAAAGAAGTTGAAGACAGTCAGACCAAAGCTCCTCTTGCCCACGTCCTGGTTCCAGCAACATCTTAAGGCAGAGGAGGGCAAGTGCACAAAGATCCCCTACAGCACTCATCCGCGTTTACAGAGACCTGCTGCTTAAAAGCTTCAGATAAAGATGCCAAAGACATATATATTTATCTATAAGCCAAAGATAACTTTTCTTCTCCCAACTTGTCTAAAAAGCTTCATGTAAGCTTCAGCATCAACAGCAGCCTGTAGCAAGGAGTTCCAGGACTATGGAACTATTGACTATGTGAAAAAATTTCTTCCTTTTCTTTAAATCTGCCACCTGGTAGCTTTATTGGTGCTCCTATTTCTTGTATTATGATAATTATTGTATATCTAAGACATGTGACTCATGTTTATGTAGACTTCTCTTGATGTTATAGGGCTTTTTTATGCTTAGACAGTGCTGCTAATATATTTAATTCTGTATTCCATTCATTGAAGTAACTACAGGTAAACATAATACATAAACATACCTATCAATGACCATCGAATCATAGTCATAATTATCAATATTGTGTCTACCCAGACAGGAAAAAAGGATTCTTTTTTAATAAAATGGTCCTAACAACATGCTTTCCCTAGTAGTCTCATGTTATAGTTTTCCCTTTATAGTTTTACTTGAAGTACCTGGAGCTTTTCCAAGCACTTAGTATGTTCATACAAAATGTGGAAGCAGACCATTCCAGCTGCCAATATCTTTATCCATGGAGAGAACAGCAGCTGGAAGATGGTTCCTGACACAGACACAAGCTGTAATGAATCAGGCCCTATGCAGGTTTGGTCCTTCAAAAAGCTGCCACTTCAGGGTTACCAAACTTCTCTGGGGTGCTCCAGCACAAGTCCAGCCTCTGCCTTATACCTGCCACCTGCCTAAGACTGCAGGAGCATGGCCAAGGTGGAAATGGTCTGGGAGATGAGGGACCACGGAACATGGTGGGAAGGGCTATGGGGAAGGGACAGTGAGAGAGTGCTTTCAAAGAGCAGCATGGGGCTAGATCAAGTCTGAGGTGGTGATATGGGAAGCGATGGCCTTGCATCATCTTCTACTCAGCTCTGGCCCCATGTGAAAAGGACAACCCTCTCTCCAATAACCTGCACACATTGTTATACATGACCTCCTTGTGCTTGGATTGATGCAATAACAACTCATAAATAGGGGTGAATGTACATGCAGGAACTTAATTTCTGCTCAAAGTGCCTTAAATTCTTCACCTGCACTTCCAGCTCCTGGGAGCATTTCCCAACCAGTATGCACAGTGCAAGGCAGGAGACCTGTCCATTTTGAGGCAAAGACCAGCAATGTTTTGTGGCTCAGCTGGCAGGATGTTTTTGAAAGCAGCTAAGTTCAGTCAGCAATCTCCCCCTAGAGTCCAAGTACATCACCTCAAAAATATGTCTCAGTTCTTCTGGCACCAAGCCTGGGAACCCAAATTTGTTTCTGATCCAGGTCCTCCAGCTGACAGTGTAACAAATTACTGTCCTGCCACCAGGATGGATAAAGTAATTTTTCACTCATTACGTTATTCAAAAGTAGAGCAGGAGCTTTATTTAAAACAAGCAAGCAATACACTGTCCTTCAGGAAATTAGCAGGGCTAAAAATCTCTTTTCCTTTATAAACCACAAGGACAAGAGACTGAGTTAGAACAATGGGAGTTAATATCCCAAGGAACTTGACCAGAAAAAACATACTCTGGTTACAAATTCTGCTGCTCCAGGTCTTGTGGCTAAGCCTAAAGTTACATCCATGTGAGACAGCCTGGCTTTTCCTGTGGATCACTAATAATTTTCCCTGCAATCGACAGAATGGCTTCAGGCAAAAAGGTAGAGATCCATACCAGGTGCTGGAGAGGATAACCTACAGATGTTTTCCTACATAAGCATGGGATATAGGTGCATCATGCTGCAGTTAGTGATACCTCTGCTGTTCTGATTGCACTGCCCTTGGGAGCGAGGCACTACTCTGCTTCCCAGTGTGCAATCCCGTAGGTGCTCCCACCACAAGAGGCAGCCCTGAGAGGCAACACCCTGAGCATGAATCCTGTTTATCTAATAAACGGCAAGGACTCTGCTGGAATTCTGTCACAGGCTTGTGACAGTGGTAACAACAGTTCCCTTAAATCCAAGTCGTTACTTAACAGCCAGACAAAGAAGAGCGGGAAGGTGTATCCCATGTCATCCAACAATAACATGGCTACAGCTGACTCATTCCCAAGCTCCCAAGACCCTGCCCTCCCCTAAATAAGGCTCCCTCTCACTGCAGTGAGAGAAGGACTGGCCACACAAGCCACTATGACAACTTGCTGGCCTTTGCCTGCAGGATCCTTCCATCCTCGCGCTGTCTGTCACCTGCCTGAATGATGCTTCTCGAAAAGTGATTTACCATCAAGCTTTTATTACTGACTGGGTTATTTTTCCTATTAACCCAAATCAATATACTCATACCGTAAACATCCCAAAACTCAAGTCAATCTAGAGAATTCATAAGGTATTACAGATTTATAGATATTTCCAGCTTTCATTAGAGATCCTTGGATGGATGATGCAATGGAGGCATAGCCAACAGATTAGATTTTCAAATACTGATGGTAACTTGTAAGAAAAGCACTGGAAGGATTTAAGAGCCCAAGTCTCACTGACTTTTAACTGACTTTCAGTCAAGTTAGTATTGCGACAGCCTCCAGGCACTTTTAAAGTTGTCATCTTAAAGCCCTTGTCTGTCTCTCCCCACTGACACAGCACACCTGTGAGAGGGGAGGGCACTTACAGTGGGATATTCATCTTACAAGATGCTTGTCTTCCCTGTGGGCAATGTCCTGCACAGACATGATCTTGGGTATATCTGGCCCTCAGTCATTACGAGAACCAGCGTGGCCAAAGCGCCCGTGGCTGCATTGAGTCCTGCTCCTGTCCATCTCTGCAGCCAGTGGGAGATGGTAATGCAGGCAACCAAATTGGTGGCTCCATCTCCTCTCATAGCTCTGCTTTTAATTTGTAACTCGTGTGGACAAGATGGTAGCACACCCTGTTATACAGTTTCTTTTGTGAATTATTTCAGGACTGTGCATTGCAAGGTCTGGTTTAGGTCCTACTCCTAGGAGGTTCTGATCCCTCAAAGGGTCATGCCCAGCTCTGTGCAGACTGAGAAAGCACACTCAGCAGCACAGAAGCCCGAGCCAGTCCACAGGATGAAACCACTGCCAAATCATGTCTCTGCAGAGCGTGTTTCTCGTACACTTAGATTGTCTCTTTGTAACTAGTAGCAAGCCTTTGCTCTTGGGAACACTATGAGGAATCAATCATCTGGATTTGGAAGCCAGTTGAAACAAAGGGAAATCACAATGACCTCTTGTGGGGTAACCTCTAAGGATCTATCTGCTGCCCCTTGCACAGCATGGTGTAGAGTCAGCCAAACTATGGCATGTCCTGTAAGCAATGTCCCCACACTCGTACAAAGATAAACTCAAGAGTCCAGGTGGCTGAACTTCAAGAGGGAGCTCCTCTGGAGTTCACTGGGATACCTTCAGACAGCAGTTGGGTACCTTTACAGAGCACTACAAAGGCATGCCCCCAGAGACAACAGATTGTTTTGATTTGTTGTTTGTTTGTTAGTTTGTTTAAATCTTGTTTAACAAGCAAAAATCCAAAGTATTAATTATTATTTAAATAAAGGTGTCATGGTTTAATCCCAGCCAGCAACTAAGCACCACGCAGCTGCTCACTCACCCCTCCCCCCTCCCAGTGGGATGGGGAGAAAAATTGGAAAAAAAATTAAAACTCACAGGTTGAGATAAAAACAATAACTAAAAATAAATAACTTATAAAAGGAACAATAATAGCAATAAATAATAATAGTAATAACAGTAATGAAAAGGAATATAACAAAAAGAGAGAGGAATAAACCCGATAAAAGGACAAGTGATGCAAAATGCAGTTGCTCACCACTAGCTGACCGAGGCCAGAGCAGCAGTCGGTCCCTCCCAGCCAGCTCCTCACACTTTATATACTGAGCGTGATGTTCCTCTCTAGAGACTTTCAAAACCTGTCTGGATATGCTCCTGTGTGGCCTGCCCTGGGTGATCCTGCTCTGGCAGGGGGGTTGGACTCGATAATCTCCCGAGGTGCCTTCCAATCCCTACAACTCTATGATATGGAATATCCCTTTGGCTAGACTGGGTCAGCTCTCCAGGACATTTTGCGGACATTTGTTGACATTTTACAGACATTTCACAGGGCCTGGCTATGCTCCCTCCCAGCTCCTCGTGCACCTCCTCACTGGCAGAGCACGGGAAACTGAAAAATCATTAACTTGGGATAAGCACTACCTAGCAACAACTAAAATATCAGTGTGTTATCAACATTATTCTCACACTACATCCAAAACACAGCACTGAACCAGCTACTAGGAAGAAAATATACTCTATTCCAGCCAAAACCAGGACCAAATAAAAATGTACTAATAAAGGAAAACTTGTCTTTTGATCCTGGGCTTCTACACTGCAGAAGGGTTCACTGCCCAGAAACTTCTGTAGGACTGTTCAACAGTATTTCTTCTGTTTAAATAGGTCACCTGATGTGAAAATATCTATGCAAAATTCCAGTAAAGCCAAGAGATTTCTGATCAAGACTGACATCTGACAATAGCTATAGATTTCCACATATTTCATCCCTCACAGCACAGAAGTCATACGTCTGATGCTCAGATGCTTATGGAGAAATCTTGCATACATTAATACAAAATATAGCAACCTCCTTCCATGCTTTTAGATCATCCTCTAGAAAAACAAAATAGTCCATCCCTGTTACAGAGTTCTGGAAGTGGATCAAAAATCCTATATAAGGAGAGATTTCTGTATTTAGCTCCAATTAATTTGACTTCAGTACAGATATGCTGGAACCAAAAATAGACCCTAGACTGCTTGACTCCCGTTTTCTGTTCCAGCCACAACACCACGCTTTGACAATGTTAGGTACTTTTATATAAATGTTGCTTTCTCTCAGTATCACATATTTTCAGTTGCCCCTTCAAATCCACTCCACTTCAAGTGTGCTGCCACATGTATGTGTTCTTCGAAAGAAAGAGTTCAGTTTGACACTTTGCAGAACTAACTCCTTATGATACAACCCTTGTGACATAGAAGCTAGGAACTAAATATATGTGTTTTATCAGAATACATCTGAGTTCGTTACCCTGCTGACTGCTGCCAGCTGAGCATCAGGTACAGGCACAGCACCTAGAAATAATTGCTTCAAAGAACAGAAATAGCAATGGAGCTTCAGCAAGGGGTAAAGTCAGAGCAAACATCCACAAGAGAAACATCCCACTATTGCTGCCACCAGTCCCATGCAGGCCAGGTCTTGTTCTTAAGTGTGTCAATGTAAAGACTTTGGGGAAAGAAACAAAACAAAACAAGAACTTTACTTGTTTGCCAATCTGAGCACCCAGGAAGAACAGGTCTTTCCAAACTGGCACCAAATCCTGCACTGTTTATTCCTGGAAACGTTTTGTTTACATTATTGCAATTCTGGGTAAGGATTGCAAGCTATAACTCTGAGATCAGACCTCTAATCCTGCTTCTCTGTTTACTGCATTGATTGTGCTCTTTTAGACTCTGATCTCGCCATTCCTGCTTAGCGCAGGCTCCCCTCTGTTGGGGATGAGGCATTAAAATGGGATTCAACTGAAAAGCTGAGACAGAGCAGGAATGATGAAAACACATCATCTGCCATGAGCAGCCCTCATCATGGTTAAATTTAGAACGTAGGCTCCTCAAGCAGAGAGATGATCCTCTTTCCCTGTGGGGCACCAGTCACACAGTGCTACATAAATATTAAAATAATAATTGATGATTAATTAATAATGGCTTCCTTTTCCTCATGACCATCTCTCAGCTGCTATAAGAAATATTAATTTCCTTTCTTCTACATGCAGATAGAAACAATCATTCAAAAACTTATCACCTCAGAGAAAATTCACTTTCTTACCCCTTTTCACTAAAATATTATTTTTTGCAGCCTCAGACATGAGATTCTAGATCATTCATAGGCACTCTGAAAATAAACACTAATTAAAAAAGCATTAGAAGCCACAATAACCAAAATAAACATCAAGAAGGCAAAGTTGAGGTACACAGAAAAAAAGGCAAATCTATTAATTCTCACTTGCTCTACAATGATGTCCTCTATGAAGACAAAAGTCTTTCAATAAAAACAATTTTAGATGCTGTGAGAAGTATCTAGGGATGCCCATGTTCCTTTGGTGACTGCAGAGAGGGACATCTGACTGATCTTACAGCTGCCTTGTATCAGTATATTGTTCTTGCTTTTGATCTGCACCGAGTCTGGTTTCTGTAAAATTAGAAAACTTCCAGAAATTCAGCAGCCACTGGTTCCTCTTGCCTATCATTTTGCTCTGCCCATCTCTTCCTAAGCCAGGGCAGCCTCATTTCTGCCTCCAGCAAGTCTTCTTGCTGGCTGAGCCATTGCACAGCCTTCCAGCAGATCTTCTAGCTACTAGCCTCTCTTGTAACTCTGCTAGTTAAAAAAAAAAAAATTAAAAAAAAAAAGCCACAAATAAAACCCCACCCAAAAATCCTTTGTTCTTCATCTCCATATGCTCCCAGCATTCAGTCCTCAAGCTCCAAAGTGAGTTTCTGCTGCCTGACTTCACTTCTTCCCAACTTATACTGTTTCCTAAATGTCAGATCCTACCAAAGCATGTCCTTACCAATAACACAATAACTACTTCTCTTCCTCCTCACCACTTTTTCTGTTGTTTTTTGTTTGTTGTTGCTTGTTTGGGTTTTTTTTCCCCAAATAACCAGCCTTAGCCCTTCCCATCTACTCAGCTCTGCAGGTGTCAACCACCTAGAAATCACTGACCAAGCCTTAAATCACAGACTAAGCCTTAAAATCCAATTTAGCTTTCAAGTGAATTATTAAGATAATTATGCTTTTGTCATGCTTTAACCCCAGCCAGCAACTAAGCCCTGCAGAGCCACTTGCTCACTCTCACTCCCCCAGTGGATTGGGGGAGAGATTGGAAAGAAATGAAACTCTTGTCTCTGTTTCGTCAGCTGTTCTGTCAACTAATGACACCCTGAGAAGGGGAATCAGGAAAGTGCTCACCACTTGCCAAATGATGCCCAGTCAGTTCCTGGGCAGTGGCCCCTGGCCAGCTTTCTGCCCAGTTAATATACTGGGCATGATGTCATATGGTATGGAGTATTGCTTTGGCCTGTTTGGGTCAGCCCTCCTAACTTCTTGTGCCCCTCCAGCCTTCTCACTGGCAGGCCATGAGAAGCTAAAAAGTCCTTGACTTAGTATAAACACTACTTAGCAACAACTGAAACATCAGTGTGTTATCAACATTATTCTCATACTAAATCCAAAACACAGCATTATAGCAGCTACTGGGAAGAAAATTAACTCTATCCCAGTCAAAACCAGGACAACTCTTTAAATTCTGTTACCTTGTGGAAAAAAATTAACATCATCCAGAACATCGACATTTGTCTAGGAAATTTCTTTGTGGTATTTTTACTGATAATGAATGCCATCTCTTAACAATCCCCCAGATCCCCCTTTAGAGACATTATTATAAAACCAGATCTTCCTAATGAAGATAGAGTACTTAAGTTTTAAATCACTTCTCAGAATGGCTGTAAGACTCCATGCAGCAATTAGTTTTAAAAACAGTTTTAAGATGAAGTTGGATCACTTTCTGAAAGGGATGCTACAGCCCACAGATCAGTGAACCCCAAGGAGCCCCATGCACCTACAGACACACAGTGGCAACTTACTGGGACCTATTAGGTCATATGCAGCATATACGTTAGTGTGTATGTGTCATGTAAGCACAGAAGGACTAAAAACACATAATAACTTTCTAGGATAAATTGTAACAACCAGAGACCCATGTGCAGGAAGCAGCACAAAGAACGTGTTGGGGAGCCCTGCAGCCCAGCCCCGGAGAGGCTAAGGGGAGCACGTGTGGGCAAGTACTTAGCACAGACATGGATGTAAACATGAGTGACACTGGGCTTCACCTGGCTGTCCTATACATGCTAATTGCAGCCCGAATAGAAGAAACTCCCCCTGTAAAGAGTTTTTCCATATTTTTAAAGCCTGTAGCAAAAGGATGGTACCTGTCTCCAGAACATCACCTCACCAAAATGGATGGCATTCACCACTATGCTGAAAACATGTTTTAAATATTCTTGAGCAAACAAGGGAGGGCCCAGTACTCCAGCCAGGATCCTGCAGCTCCCACAGCCCTCTGCTCAGGCAGAGGACTCCTGCCTCCTTGCAGGAGTGGGACCTCAACAAATGAGTGCAATTAAAGCATAGATAATGCATCTGAAGATGTGCATTCCTCATTTATTTAACAAGCACAGTTTAGCTTTAATTATTTATGATAACACTTCAGAAGAAACTAGTAAACACAGTGCAGTAGACTCTACAAAAGTAAGAAAGCCAACTCTGTGGCCTCCTGCTCTGAAACCTCTGCTGGGACAGAGACTCAAGCCTCACTTAGTAAAGGAATCACGAACTGCAAGGATTAGGGCAAATGAAGAATCCAAGATTGTATTTGACTTAAAAACAAACAAACAAAAAGAACAACCAACAACGAAAAACAACCAAACAAAGCCCACCAAAATTTAGCATAGAAAACACTAAACAATATTATAAATAAATCTTTCCATTAATATTAACAGTCGTCTTCTGAGTTGTCAGTGTTGGCATCCTCTCACCCTACCTACATGTGCGGGACGTAAGCAGGCGCAAGTGACTCAAGGAATCTTCAGACCAACTTCTCTCCCACAAGGAAAATCAGGAGTTGTTGCAAATGAGTGGTTTTACTGTATAAGTAGCTAAGGTGAAGCGGAGGGCATGGTCCATTTCAGCCAATGTGGGAACAGACATTGCCCCCAAAAAGCCCACTGCCCCACATTAGGGTTGAGGTCAGCAGCATCCTGCACAAGCAGACTGACAGCCTGCAAATGTCACATGGCTGCCAACAATTTCTTAAACACAGCTGGGTGCAGCTTTGCTGGGGATGACAGGACGATGGAAGGGGCCCATAAGAGAAAAAAGAGTGGAGGACTGTACATGGAAAAAGAGAAAGGGAAGAAGCTATGAGAAGAAGGGTAGGAGCACACCAACAGCCACCCCAGGAACACCCATCCAGCATCTCCTCTGGGCCAAGGCAGTACTACACTGCGGTGCATGTCTGGCCACACTCTCCTGCAGCTCCTGCTGTGAAAGTGTCAGTACCAGGTGTTTGCTCCTGTTGCCCTAAGCCCTGCTGCAGGCAAGGAGACCTTCCAGGGAATACTTCTGATGCACCTCTCTGGACTACTGCCATCCTCCCAAATCCAGCTGAGGAGGAAACTGAGCTTTTTCTGTCTGTCTCCCTACTTGTTAGCAAAGCCTCGGTCCCCATTGTGTGTGTCTCACTGCTCTAGGAGATCACTGAAAATTTCAGTGGAGAACATAAAAGGGTATTGCAGCAGGAGGGAGGCGGTGCCAATACTGAGGGCCCATTCTCAGTTGTGCTGCTGCCTGTCACTTGCCATATAACATTCTGCTGTCTCTTAGACTGGATTAGTGCACCCAAATGTGTAAAACTGAATGGCTTGAGGCTGAAAATACTCCAAGGTCACAGCACTATTCCCTGCCTTCCTGAGACAAGTGCAGTGTGTGAAGAATCTGTGTTGTCTACTGAAATCCCAAAATACCTGCTAATAAAGACCATCACAGAGAGCACTGCCAGGCAATTTCAGGATAGCTGAACTGTTAGTACGTTCATGTGGTTTACATGGATCGCTGGGTGGCAAATGAATAGCTTCTGCGCAGGAACCATCATCCAACTCAAACCCGTCCTGATGCACAGAGCTACAGAAAGACCATGCTGCCCCTTCCAGACAACAGTGTGTGAATGCAGAGATGTCCATGTCTCAGACCAACTTGGGATTGTTATTCATCAGGGAAACCTGAAACTAAGTTTAGCATTTATCTGGAATCAATTCTTTCACCCTCACTCTATAAAAAGTCAGGCCTCTTTCTTAATGAAAAAGGTGCTATGCACTCTAGCTTTGCCTTTTCTATATTTCAACTTAAGGTATCACTGGCTGTGTTTAATAGTTTCACTCCTGCAGAGCAACCTTCTGAAAAGGTCAAGACAAAACACTAGGAGCCAAATTCATCGCTGGTACAACTCCATTGACTTCAGCAGCATTACACCTGGGATAGATCCAGCCGTAACTGTTTCCATTAAGGTAAGTGGAAAAGAAGTGTACTTGCTGTCTTAACTTTACTTTTCAATTGATCCATTCTGTTCTATTCTGTGTGCTTCATTGCAATCAATAGGAATATATCTCTTAGAGAAAGTTACAGCACAAAACATCTAAACAGCTTTTATAAAACTTGGCTTCTCAGTTTATAATGAAGGTCAGGGAGATGAGAAGGTAGGCAGCAGGCATTCAGCATGCATTCAAGTGTTTTGTATTTCAGAAGAGGACAGATGTAAGTAACTACTGTAAATATTTTTATGTATAAGCTACATCATAGCCAACAGTGATCTTCCCTAAGATCTACTCTTGATAGCAGACATGAGCTGCCAGCCCTGAAAAACAATGTCAAATATACCTTAGATATTACAGAGATGGGCACTGTAAATGTTTATGAGCAGTTAGATTAGGGGAAATAAACTACACTTCTCCAGGACTGTGTTCACATTCATCATGTTCTGTTCTGCACCACATCAGCCATGCTGATAGACGCTGCCTTCTAGGCAGAGGTAAGATTATAGGAATCTTAGTTGTATTTCATGTGCTTGCTTTCCTTTCCAACATTCCCATGATTCTTGTTCCAACTCTTCTTTATATGCCATGATGGCACTCTACTACTATACTAGTGCCCATTGCTCTGGCTGAATCACCACCCAAAGCACCACTAACTGAGCCATTTTTAATAAGTGATCCTGGAAAAATACCACAAATCAATCTTCTGGATCAGCTTTAGTCATTGAGGATGTCATGAAATGACATGACATTACCAGACTAGACAGTTCCTAGCATTAAATTGTAGTCATGTGGCTCTTTTAATTTGACATTGAGAATTTCATTTAAATCTTTGACTCAGAATTGCAGAAATATCTATTAATACCTACCATTATTCCAGATTTTAATTTTTATTGCATTTCAGTGTCTTGCATCTTTGCACTGGAAGCTTCAGGAAGATGTTGCAGACTGTGCCTAGCAGTGTGCAGCACCTCTCAAATTGGGACATGGGACTGGTGATGGATGAGACCAAGAGACAAAACAAGGAGAAGTAAATTGCAGTTGCATCACTCCAGTACGCGTATGCTATATACCATTCTTTAGATGTGGGGTTCGGAATTTTAGACAGTTTACTGAAGGAGAGACTCATCTGTTGCTGGAATGCTACTATGCTCACCTACAGCCACAGCACTCTCTCCTTTGCTCATGCCTATAAAAACTGTCTAAGATGGTCTTAGTACCCTGAAGGACCAAGCACTAGAGTAGATCCACATGCTACCTCTTCCACAGGCTAAAGACCTCTGTCCTGTACTGGCAACTTGAACGTGCTCTCATTGACTCCCAGTCTGAAGTCTCCATTGTGAAACTGAGAAGGATTTTACCAACTCCAACTATCACAGATGCCTTGCAATTTATGTCATGTCAGCTCAGTCAGTGCCAGTGATCAGGTCTCAGGTGCTAGCAGCCATCATTTAAAGGTCGCTTTTAATGCACCATCAATCAGGGAAAAAGCAATCATTTCAAGGGATACTATTGTATTGATTTAGTTTGCATCACTAGGATATCTTAGCATAATAGATAATCTATTCATGACCAGCATACCGCACTATTCCCTCTGAAAACATTTTTAAGATGTAAATCATGACGCAAGAAGGATTTGGGAAAGGGCCTTTTTCTGCTTTTCATATTTGCTTGCTCTTCTTTTAAACTGAGTATCATTCACTTTAATGCACATATTCTGAATAGCGATGCAACTGAGAGCAATTCAATTTTCCCACCACAATCAACAAAATGTTCTTGCCCTTGATCACTCCACTTCGTGCATTACTTTGTGGCCACTTCAGTGTCAAATTTGGTCTTCCCTGCAATACCTAAATGCTTCTAACACAATTTACAGCCTACTCAGAGAGTACCTTCTTGGAAATAATGTTAATCAGGATAATTTCTCCTCTTACTTTAAAGAGCTCTTGATTGGGTGCTTTCAATCAGCTGTTAGCCAGAGTTACCTCAGGATTTCTCAAGTTCTTATGGTGAAATGGGACAATGCCATTTAGCAGTCAGAGAGCATATTTAATGGATCATGCTAATCTCAAGGAGGGCCTATGAAACTCTAATTTGTCAGGTTTCATTACATTCAATAATGACTGTAATTTTCCTGAAGCATTCCGCTCACTATAAAATTATGTACCATAGTTTTGCACCCCATTTTGTCCAACTCTGTATTCAGAAAAATTGAAGGCATCTCATTCTCCAAGGCTACTACCCAGAAAAGGCCTGCAAATGAGGGGTTAAGAGTTCACTGTCAGATGTATTTATCTCAGAAGCAGGTATAATTCTTTTGCAAACAGCTAAGTGTCAGTGCAAAGCCAAGCTGATTCAGGGTAATAAAAGCACTTCTGCAAAGCTTTTAGGTGACACTATATCCCTCACAAGCTTTCTCTACCCCTGCATCTACTTTATCATTCAATACCATCATTACCTTGACCAATCTGCACATTATTTCCTTTCCAAATGGATCGATTTCAAAACAGCTCCTCTGCTAATGCTCAGCACAGGTTTGGGTGATTCTCCTATTGTTTCAGTTATTTCTTTAAGGAAAATTCGATCCTGTTAAGCAAACAAAGCTTTTATCTCAGCTGAAGATGCCTGGACTACAGTCACCACTGAAAGATCAAGAGTTTCTTCTGAAACTCTCCTTGCAGCTGTAGCACCCTCAAGTGACAGAGATGTCCCAGTTTAGTTCATTAAACGTACAGACGGTGGTAGCTATAATCCAGCACATTAAATAGGTGAGCTATTAAAATTAACCAAGTCCTGCACATTTCTGAAGGAAGATGTGCCACGTCAGCACATGACTTGGTGATCTCCCTGGTTTTAATCTGCTGTCGCAAAGGAATGGCTTCCCAAAGAGCAAAATGAAAGGTGCGTATGACTTCACCGTGGTTTCCAAGAGCTACTGTCTGAACAGCTAATTCTGACTTGGAGAACAAACCAGCATTGATCAAGATTCAAAAGTTATCCTGTCAGGCTTTCTCAGATGTCTTCGGAGATTTGGCCCGGCAGTCCATAAGTAATGCAGCATACAGATAAGAAAGCCCCAGGCAGAACAGAGTGGTCACAAAGGAATAAATAGAGCAAAATAGATCATCTTCCAGTTGCTGCTTGTGTGGGAGTGTACTGTACCTTTATGCCTCTTCACTCTGGGATAACTGTGCCTATGCACTTTACAGAGACTGCAGTGACTCTGTCCACAGCCATTCAAAATCCTCTTTATCGTGCACTATATACTGAATGGGCACAAAGTAATTTGATTATAAATGTCTGTAGTTAAATTTTAAACTACAGTCATCTCTCCGGATCATTTTATATAAATTTTTTCCAGCTATGGTATGGAACAGTGTTTACCAATATCTGCCTTTCATGCTGTCCAATGTAACATCACTGGAATTAAGCAACAGCTTGGTCAGAGATTCCCACCTGCAGATTCATCATGCTGTCATTTATATGATTTTCCTAGTCTCAGTCAGATATGCACAAAGTGCCTAAAATAGCAGCCTGTAAACATGAAACCAAAGAGAGTTACTTTCTGTTCATTACTGCCTTTAATACACCAGTCTGGTGCTGGACACACCACTCTGTTACCATCAGTGAAGTCCTGAGCAACAGCCATAGCTTTCCTACACTGGGCACTTCATTCTAGTCCAGAATAAACTGGGAGGAACTTAACTCTGCAAAAATGTCACCTGAACCCTGGTCAAATGACAGAGCACTATTTCACTCGAATCCCTCTATGATTCACACAAGTACAATTTTGCACACACTGATTTTTCAGCTCTTGTACGATAGTCAGATGTGCGTATCTTCACATGGTGCTCACCTAAATTTACTTTACAGGTGCCTTACGTCCCCAAGAGACTAGCTGCTGGAGACTAGGAAATCAGCCCTGTTCAAAGCAAGGTATTCAAATGTCTCTTAAACTTGTAAATGGCTGGAACTAGATGGAAACTTCATGGCTCAGCCCATCACCAGGTATCTAGAGATGCCTTAGTATGCCAAAGCAAATATTGTAAATAACCCTATTATTTCTACATGGCATTCTCATTCCTGATTTGAAAAAAGCTTTCCAAGTGAAACACGCTTTCCATTATCTGAATGCAGAAACAGCTCTCTGTCCTGCAGTGTTTTGTCAAAATGCTTCAAATGGCCCTTGGTCTTTTGTGCTTAGGACTGATGCACGCTCACTTGTATCAGCAACTCCTAGGCTTATGGCCTCATTAACAAAATAGCCAATTTGTTGTTCACTGATTTAGCATCAATATAGCAAGAATCAGAACACTGTTGAAACACCCCCCCTTGATCATGTTGTTACTCAGGCATTTGGGAAATTCAAGCCACTGTGAATGATGTCGTTCTGTTGGGAGAACATGAGAAGTAGTAAGATGTCTCATATTGATATATTGGTTCCACTTTGCTAGACATACGTGATCAAAGTCATGCCTGGCGGAACTCCATAACCTTCAATAGATGGGATAAATTTGGCCCCCCGTGGCCACAGCAGCTGGGGACTACAATTTTTTTCCTCTTTTCATCCATATTTTGAGGATATGGACCTGATCTTCTGATTTCAAAGCAACTTGAGATTTTTACATATGTGCAATGTGAGGCAAATAATTTGTATTATCATACATAGCCCTGGTATGATTGTTACTGTCATCTGTGACACATATCTAAATTGTAAATTAAACGCATGCTATAAATAGCCTAGGAAGAATCAAGCTGGAGATTATTTTATCTCTCAGCAATCTGTTCAACTGGCTTTCCTGCGTACTAAACATGGCATCAGAGTCCATCCTCAGTGTACAATTATGTTTTCTTTATGTACCCTCTCCTATCATCTATTGTATTCATACAGAGAGAAGCAGATCGTAAATACCATGTCACATTCCAAACAATTTGCTATAGGCAACTACATCATTGCTTTGTTCAAATAAATTTACATAAATCAATATTAGAATGTTTTATCTTGCCAACTTTATTTTGCTCCCAAAGCACAAATTAAATGCGTGCTTAAAGCAGGATACTTTAAAAGGAGTTATTCCTGAACTGTTTATGAGACAGGAATAGTCATTTCCATCTAATTTTTCATTTGTAATGTAATTTCTTTAGTTTTCACTGTACATTTAAAAACCGCACATCTAATTTGCAGGGGTTTCCCTGGAAGTGCGCAGTAGAACAGATGACTGTGCCACAATCTGTTCATCCATCAGCCAGTGCTTCCCTTGACTCACTCCGTATTCTGCTCTAAACACTTCATGGGAAAGGCCAAGAATGACAGTAAGTCCCACTTGCTGCTTGACATGATTATATTATGAGCAAACTGTTGTCGTGAACCAAAATTTGCAAATACGGTCGTTGGAAGATAAATCTATTTCTAGTAAATATTTCTGTGTTTGGATTAATTGAACAGAGCTAGTCCTTGCTAGCTCAGATTTCCAGCCCGGCATCCACCCATGCATCTCATAAGAAAACACGTTGTTCTTGTTAGTATTATTCAATTATGAATACATACATCCTAATTGTGCTTGACTCATGGACCGCAACAAGCAACTCAGAGAATAAAACCAGAGGGCACAGTCACCCAGTAACTGTCCAAGCCCGGCTCTTGCTGCTCACCAAGCCTGAAGACAGAGCAGACCCATTCCACAGCTGTCCTTGCCCTGTGACAGGCTCACGTCCACTTGCCAGTGCCACCAATGGGAGCTGACAGACAACCAGCAATCAGCAGCTTCCAGCTCCACAAGTGTCCCATCCTAAGCATCTCCACCCAGCGCCCCAGGGCCAGACTGCAGGATCTGTTCCCAGCAGAGCTCCCTGTGCAGGGACCAGTTTCGAAAGACCTATCAGGCCCATGCAGGGCAAGGAAGGTTGATGTGGATACACCAGCTCCTCATGCCAGGCTGCAGACTCCCTATGAAAGCCCAGCTGCAGCTTTCCCAGCAACGCTGCCCGCATTCCCACAGCTCGCTGATGAGCCACAGGATCTGGCCCCTCCATGCCGCAGCTGCTGCGCACTGCAGACCTCTCCTGGAACAAGCTGAGCTACTCTTTCAGTATGCTCTCAAACACAAAAGCTTTTAAACACAAGGAATGTTAATCAAAACTTGTTCATCTACTGCTGTGTACAACACCACTTTCACTTGACCCCTCCTCAACTTTCTTGTGACCACTCACAGAGTTGCTTTATTCCCTCAACAACCTTCTAGAGAAGAGCAACCCCAGAGCAAATGTTAAGAGCCCAGGTAGACCTCACAAATTAAGGAAACCAGAAGGAGAACTTTTGTAACTCTGCACTGCTGACAGATCACTTTTGTATAGGTCAAGGAACCTCTCCTGGCCAAGCAAGTACAGCTACTGATTTTTTATACTGTCTCCACAGCTGTCCCAGTTGCTTTTGAAATGAAACCCTGGTACATGGATGGGAAAGAAAATAATAGTCCATATGATCCACAGAGAGCACCCAACAAGAGCTGTGGACACAGTCATAATTTTGTTAAGTATTACAATGAAGAAGCCTTGATGAGAACTTCTGCATGACCCTTTCTTCCTCCAGAAACATGGTGTATCACATATCTACTGTTACACCTACTCAACTTGCACATCCTGTTGTAGGCATTACCGGTATGTCTTAGATGCCAGACCATCAGACATCAGGATAAATGGACATGAAAAATGCAGCAGAAACAGAGACACACCTGAGAAGTCTGTTCAGGATTGAATGCAAACACCACCTGCCCTAGTGGTGTTTTATCTGTCTTGATCTCAGAGATAAACTGGAGTTGTGCAATCTGCAGCTACGTCTGAGTCAAGCCAAGTCTGTAGGAGAGGTTCAGGCCAGAGAATGTTCACTTCCAGGCTCTCACAACTTTGTGCTAGCATAGATAACTCTCTCCTATTTGGGATAAAGGGTGGGGGTAACTAGAGATAGTGGAAAAACCTCTTGCAGGTCCTTACCTTTCCCCTCTCTGACCATTCCCGCCCCCTGAAACCAGCAGAATTTCATGCAGAGCAGAAGGATTGAATCAAATCTCTTCACTTAATCTAAGTACACTGCATATCCCTATAGGTCCAGCCAGATCTGTTCTCAAACTAGCATATCATAGGAAATTGCTTCAAATGCAGAAGCTTTCAATTCCACAACCACAGTGATACTGTGTGAATAGCAAGTACTGGGAACCCAGTGAACCTTCAGTAATACAGCCATGGAAGATGGCAATAATTCATCATCTCTGCAGTAGTTTAATCCCAGATGCACCATTTGCTAATTTATTTCCATATGTACCTGGCAGACAGATTAATCAGTCATCTCTCTCTGAAACCTAGATTGCACTTTATCCCTTTAGTAAGCAAGAGAAAACAAATGTACACAGCAAAATAAGAATGCCTTACAGAGAAGCTTCATCAACCTTTACAGCTTGCGGTTTCCTTTTTTAGCTTAACAATGGGTTTTCAAAAATGTAACACCCAAATCTGCTTTCACATCAGTGCATTTCTCCATCTACTGAAGTCTCTTTGCTAACGCTTGTGAAAATGAAGGCAGAGATATGGAGGAGATAAACCTTCTGCTTCTGGAGTCAGCTGGAGAGAGCAACGTAGTCCAACAAGAGGGGCAGCAGCCCTGTACACAGGGCAAGGGCCATCCCCGTGGCCAGCAGCGACTCCTCCAAGCCAAGGATGCTGTTTCTCTGTGCCAGAGTTTGCAGAGTTGCAAAAATGAGATAATAATATTTTACAAAACATTTTGAGCTCTACTGAACTAATTACTATTATCAGCAATAATGTGCTTCCGATGCACTTAGCCCTTCTTCTGGAAAACTCTGCAGAGGGGCTGCACTTGCTGGAGCTGAGCAGCTGTTAGCACTTCAGCCTGTGTTATTGGTAATAAACACGGTGTCAATTCTGTGCCTGGTGCCCTTTAAGGATCTGTTTGCAATCCACTCTTTATTTTGATTATAAGACATTATCTGCATTAAACATAATTAGTCATATTATATAATTTGCCAATCTAAGCGTAGTCACTTGACAAGACAGGATGGAGTTGAATGAAAGTGCAGTGCTGTCTGAAGCCCAAGGAGATGAAGTGAGTGGGAGCTGGCACAGACCTGAAGGGGACATGGGCTCAGACATTCCCTGGCCATAGGCTGTTTGCGTGAAGGTTGTAACACGCTGTGACTGTTCCCTGTGTCAGAGCCTGAACGGGCACATGCAAAACACCGTTATCAAACCATGGAAGTGTAATAAAATGATTGCTGAAAATGGAATTATTTATGAGCTTCGGTATCCGCATAACAGTTACAATAATCAAAACACATAAATATTTGGATATGCTACTGACAGATGGCGTATACTGGAATAGTCATACAGAATATGTCAGTTTTCAGAATCAGCTTATTCCAGAGCTGGCATGTTTCAGGGCTTTCTGCTACTAAAATAAGCACCTGGTATTTGATCCTCTAAAAATGTATTTTCACAAACACATGGTTGTCTTTTGATAGAAAAGCTACTGGGCTTGTCACAATCCACATATGCTACCCAAATAACAGTGTACTTGCCGCCGGCTTCCTTTGCTTTGCCTGCATGTCAGCTGGAAAGGCAATGGCGACAGGTCTCGTTAGAGCTGGGGTTGTCAGGATGGAGTGACAGTGCCTTGCCGAAGCGTATCGGCAGGTTGGGTTTGATCCACATATTGCCTGGGAGACAAACCTTTTCATTTGCAGCCTCAGGAAGAACAACCCAACTTCTTTTGCCTATGCTCTTCTGTTGGCAAGCCTAAGAAAATCAGGGCTTTTGGAAAGCTCTGTCTGAAAATAATTGATGTTCATTAATAAAATGATCAAAACATTTAGATTGGACAAATACGCTTATTTGTGTTGGGTGTCAACGAAGCAGTAACAGTGCCCTGGACTAAAAAATGTACACGGCGGAGACAGCCTTGGGGTGGAGGAAAGGAGGAGAGCAAAGGCCATGTCCCCAGCAGGCTGCTCCTCTGTCCCTGCACCCAGGACAGCAGGTGACTGAACAGGCATTCATGCAGGAATGGGGACAGTGTGCCATCACCTCCCAGGGTTATGGGAGCCTCCTTCTTCACCCAGAAGCCTCCTTCTTCACCCAGAGGAGAGGACAGCCCGGACAAGACCCTACCTCAGGTGGGTCTCAGCCACCACTGGCCCCAGGACTTCTCCAGGCCCCATCCTCCTGATAGCAAGTCCAAAACACATCAGTCATGGCCCTCCCAGGTAGTAATTCCCCTCTGGAAATACCACTATTTTGGTACCAGCACCACGTAACAAGCTATTTTAGCAGATAGTAGTTAGTGGTAAACAGATTAATTTAAAAGATTAATAGGCATTCATTTATTATTTTACACTCTTTTCAATTTTCTTAGACAATCAAATTGGTAAATCAGAGCCATACTTTTCTGCCAATTAATACCAGATGTGACACATTTTGATGTTAAGAGTAAAGATAAAAGAAGTGTCAAATAATTCATATCCCTAATTTAATGTCGGAATGGGAAACCTAAAATCCTCACAAGTCAGACGTGTTCTAAAACGCAGGCACAAAGGATGCTGTTTCCAGTGACTGCACATTCACATGCTACACGCTGACCTCTTCGACAATCGCTAGCAACCTTCCCAAATGCGTGTTGACTTAAAAGCCCAAGACCCAAAGCAATATTTATACCTGTAAGGCAGTACAGGACATACTGTCATAATGTAAAGGGAGATGCCAATAAAAAGTAATAGAATATGCCAAAGACAAACCAGGATCATTTAATGTTTTCAGTTCAGTATGGGAAAATTATAGATACCAAAGGTTTTAGAAAAGAAAAGGGCATCCAAAAGTCTGGATTTGGCTACATTTATAAACAGCTGATCTGGTGCTTTTCCTTTACAACAGTTGTTACACTACGACATCACAGCATCAGTTATGGGATAGTCTGCAGCATGCCATGATCCCAGGGTCAGCCAGACTCTATGTTACTACAGCCGACCAGCATGACCATGTCAAGGGGACCTTCCTGGCACAAAGGGACTGCAACGCACAGGGGCCTGGGGATGAGGACACAGACCTGCTCTCTGCAGCCGTCTCAGCTCCCCTGGGCTGGGACTCTGCTACCCAGGACCCAGCAGTGCTGCCGGTGCGGCTCCAGTGCAGCTCTGCTATTCGGAGAGGAGAGTCTCACAGCTCCAGGAGCAGTTAAGGCTCATCTGATTTTAAGTCTGCACTAGCTACAGTTTTGGGGAGAAGGAAACATACCATACAGCAGCTCTCTTTTACTTAAATTATAGCCAGACACCCTTTTTCCATATAGTCCCAGGCAGCACAGATTTTTGATACAGGCTAAAGGTGACTTTGTGAAGAAGGAAATATCCCCTTCACATGCCGCATGCCCCTGCCCAGGCCCTCAAGCAAATCGCCCTCTGAATTTTCCCCATTTGCACTGCAGAGTTGAACTGGGATCCAGCAGTCCCACCGCCAGTATCACACAGCCCTCCCTCTGTCTCTTGTCTGCCACAACATCCAGTATCGCTTCCCAAACTCAGCAGGCAGCAATTGCTGCAGACTTCAGGTTTCACCACAACATACAATGAAAGGGAGTGAAACCAGGAGGATGCCTGGAAAATAAAAGGCTTTTTCCATCAGCGGTTGCTTTGCAACCCAGGGCAACAGGCAAAGCTCCACCATAATTACATCCCGCCGGTGAAGTCATTGAAGTAAAATGAGTCCAGGTGGAAATCACTCTCTCTCTCGTGTCTCACCATGCTCACAGTGAATGGGCTTCTCACAGATAACCACATCATGTTTTGCCAGTACAGAAATGGATCTGAAACATTTTCTAGTGGCCAGCAGACTTCAGCAGAAGGTTTTTTTTTTTCCTGATTAGAAGTCATGGTCTTTGCCTGCCCTTTGACCCAGATTAACTGGCTCCATCAGGCTGCAAAATCTGTACGGACATTCAGCCATAAGAAGAAAAATGCTGCACTGGGGCTCATCCATACCTGCAGTGATGTTACCAGGAATCCACAGAAGGGTGCCCACAAGGTCCTGACCCAAAGCACACAGTAGAAAGCTACAGTCAACTGGCACGGGGGAAGACCATCCCTACTGGCCCTACAACATTTGTGATGGGATGAAATACAGTCTGCGGCTTCAAAGCAACTCTGAAGCCCAGCCCAGCCTGCGTTCAGATGCTTTCCTGGCAAGATATGAGAATAGGGCTTGAAGCAGAATCAGAGCCCAGGCAGAAATCTCCCCCTTTCAGTCTTTTCCCATGGATGGGCAGCTGGGGACAAAGGGGAATGGACTTTAAATGACTTTGCAAGAGGAACCCAGATGAAAGCAAATCAGCTACAACTGAGAAAATCCAATCTACTTAACTGTCCTGCACAGAACTAATTTTGCCCAGTGCAGCTGTGACCTTCACGAACATCAGGTCAGTAGCAGCCTTACTATCTCCAAATGAAGGTGGAAGAGAGTTGTCTCTTAGCAGGCCATCACAATGTCAGAAAGAAAAGAGCTCTTTTATAAAGCACAGTCTCCAGATCAAGAGGAATGTTATTGGAAGATTACACTGCAAATCTAATCCTCTATCCCTAATGCTCAACAATCTGATACACAAACCTGCCTTTCATCAAAGAGGCAATTGCAGTATTAGGCAATTTAAGCCATGAGTAGAGAATGTCATTGCCAGTTGGATCAGCCAGCTCAGGTCCAGGTGGATGGCCACACCAGCTCCTCCCAGTGAGGAGTCCTTACATACAGGTTCATCTGGGGGCATGGTGAAGCATATCTGAGCAATGAGTTTTAAAAAGGGTCTTAACATTTTCCATAATGCTGATACAAACTGTCTCCTTTCCACCGTTGTGGTTTAAACCCAGCTATCAGCCAAACGCCACGCAGCTGCTAGCTCACATCTGTCTTACCTGTAGAAGTAGAGTGCACAGAAACTACCTGTGACACAAACTAATGGCTTTCTACCCATGAAAATCTTGTGAACCGCACTTGAAGTATGTGCAAATAGTAACAAGGCAGAGCAAACCTCTTGGCAGTAGGTGTATGTTTGCTATACAAGGAACCACATCACCAAGAAAATTTTTAAGAGGTCCACAGTGGAAAGAGGTGTAATACCACTGCTGGAGGTATCTCTGTAATTGGCTAAGAGACAGAGAATGCCACCTACCTCTGCAGAAGATAATTCATTTGGAAGTTGAAAAAATAATTTGGCCAAAAGGAGAAACACGCCAAAAAGTTTCATCTCAATTTTACTCAGTTCCTATTACTTCAATAGAAACAACCGGTTGTTAACAGGCACCATGGATGCATGGCACATGTAAGCACACTGCACAACACTACTCACCACCAGTAGAGCTAGAATAGCTTAAACTTTAGCTGCAACCTTTGTTATCTGTTTTATCAGACATCCTTCTTATCACATACTTCGTTACCATATGCTGTTTTGCAGGAGCCTGCATTCCCATTCTCTGAAGACAAGTCCCAGGCTGTTGTCTTGAGAGATCAGGGCACCTTCAAGACATGGATCTTTCTTTGCAGAGAGAAGCATGTCAGCTGATGGCTGGAGGTGAAAACGAAGCAGACTAAGATTAAAAATAGCAATAATTTACCAATGGAACAAACTCCAAAGGGAACCAATGATCTACATCTTGTCATCTCTGACATGTTAGTATACAAACCCAAAGCGTGTTTATTAAAGACCAGTTATTAGGAGCACTACTCATGTGCACTATATAGGGTGTGATGCTACCTAGCATATTGAGATCTCCACCTAAAATCTGTGACTCTTTATGTCCTCATCCACATATACGACAGAATCACTGCTGTGCTTGTTCTATGATATATGAAAGATGTGAACCATTCTGGCCTTCTTCCAAATCAGCAAACATTTTTTTTCCCGTAGCAATCTCCAATCTGGACTTCCTCTGGTTTTGTCGAAGGAGTTCTTGGTGACTCACATGTGGATTGGGAGCTTTCTCAGCCCACGGCTGAAGGCAAGGGTGTTAAATATTTAATAGAGAGACAGCTTTTCTCCCAAATGTTTAGGATAAATAGCTTCTAAGAGAAACGAAAATACAAAAGGGTTTTACCTTCTGGAATACAAATATCTTTTTCCCTTTCAACCAACCTGACTGTCCTCACCTGGGTTCCCTCCATGGTGCTCACATTTGTCCCCAGCTGCCACCACTGACCCACATCTGCACTCAGGAGGGAACCACACTTCAGTCAGGCTCTTGTGGCCATATTCATCCCACAGCCAGGTTCACCTTCAGTCGGTTTAACTAGCACAGTAGTCTAAAAGCTGATCTGGCCTTGGGAGCTGTGTTCCCAGCTGGTGCTAAGAGTTGTCAGGCAGCAGAGATGATAACAGTGGTAGGGTGCTTGGGGAATTTTTTGTAAAACACCCTGCAACTGTGGCTGCAGAACAGGGCAGGGGAAATGTACCCCCTCACTTGGTCTCACATTTGTCTGATCATTTTTTAACAACAAGAAAACAGTGAATATTCAAAAACTTCTGCTTTTTCATGTCCAATGCAATATTCATATTAAGCAAGTAACTGGACATTCCTGGGTCTATGATTCCAACATACGGTTGGAACATATGGTTCATATAGTTCCTGAGCCCTGCTTCTGTTACCTGCTGACTTTATTCTGTGCAACTATTATGTGACTATGCTCCTCATTTCCTTATAGTAATTTCTATGCAGTTAAAATACAGTAAATTTGAATGCAAAAGAAGGTGAAAGTATCAAATCCTTGGACAGTGAATTATAAACTCTGGTATCTGCCTACAGAGATTATTCCATTATTCCAAAGCTGTCAACATCTGTCAGAAAACATAAATTTTACTTTCTCTCATTTAACTGAAATGGGCTTCCATAAAAAAATATGTAAATAATGCTAAGACTAATAAAGAAAATTAGTTGAAACATCATGGCAGCAATTAGCTACAGGTCTTACAGCAACTGGGCAAGCACAGCAGCAACACGCTGCTCACAGACACAGCCCGAGCCCTGCCATCCACAGGCAGAAGGTAAACCAAAGGCAAAGGCTGCATAGCTGTACATGGTACAATGCAGGACAGGACTCGTACCTAAAATTACACTTGCTGCTAGAACTCAGGTTTTAAAATTCAAACTTCATGCCAATTTTAGACAAAAAAAGTAGAAAGCCAAAATTTGAAGAAACCAACTTGAAAGCTTGTTGGTGAGGGAAACTGAACACAGGGATACTAACTCAGTAACATTAAGTAAAAGTCCCTGTCTGACTCTCTCTGTACCTCACATAAACACACAGTACTTTCTACCTGCTTCAATGGCCACCTCAAAAGAAGCAAGCTCTTTTAGATATTCCAGCAGACTAAAATCACAAATTCCAACTTACTTCTCTTCTCCTGCCTGCAGTCTCCCCATCCCATTTTATCACACAATGTAACTGCAAACAGAATGGGACCAACCTTTCCTGTCCCATGGTGAGCCAAGACTGAAGCCCTGGGACTGAGCGGGTCAGCAGAGATGTTCAGCAGCTCCTACAAGCAGAGGTGGGCTGTTGCCCACCAGTAGCCAGACAGGAGCTATGCACCTAATCATAGGAACAGTTAACATGCCACATACATAAGAAAATCCTTATTTTTTAGGATCTGTAAGTTTGAATGGTTCACCTTTCTCTAACCTCTCAGAAGACTAAAATAACAGATGTGCGTGTTGGTTGGGTTTTTTTTTTTTCAAAAAAATATCACTAGTTTTTGACAATTGACTCAGAGAAGGAGACTTTGCCTGTACTACCTTCAAATATTAATAATGAACTGCCAAGGCATATTTCTTACTGTGATGCACTTGTATAGCTCTGAGTAATTCCCTCTGGCATTAATGAGAATCTCTTATATAAATCTCCTTGCAGCAGGTTAAAAACTTCATCCCACAATCACGATCATGGCTCTAAAGAGCCCACCACAGGACAGTTCCTATGTCCAAGGTCTCTGTATATCCCCAGTGTAGCCAAGCTGTGCTAGTCAAACACCAAGTTAGGGTATCACCTCAGCTTTTTATCTCTCATACAGCCGAACTGCATTCACTTTCCTAAGGAAAGTATTGTCATTGCTTGGATGCAACATGTTTTCTGAGCTACCGGTGGTTCTGCTTTGAGATCTGTCCTGGTTTCAATGGGGATAGGGTAAATTTTCTTCCTAGTAGCTGGTCCAGTGCCGTGTTTTGGATGCAGTGTGAGAATAATGTTGTTAACACACTGATGTTTCAGTTGTTGCTAAGTAGCGCTTACCCCAAGTCAAGAGCTTTTCAGTTTCCTGTGCTCTGCCAGGGAGGAGGTGCACAAGGAGCTGGGAAGGAGCATGGCCAGGACAGCTGACCCGAACTAGCCAGAGGGATATTCCATAGCATAGGATGTCATGTTTGGTATATAAACTGGGGGAGTTGGGTGGCAGGTTGTTACTCAGGGACTGGCTGGGTATCGGTCAGTGGGTGGTGAGCAATTGCACTGTGCATCACTTGTCTTTCCTTGGGTTCTGTTTATCTCTCTTTTTGTTATCTTCCTTTTCATTAAAATTGTTATTAATAGTAGCATTTAAATTATTAAACTGTCCACAAGACTGACTTTTTTTCTTTCTGTTTCTCTTCTCCATCCCACCGGGAGGGGGAAGAAGTGAGCAACAGGCTGCATGGTGCCTAATTGCCGACTGGGGTTAAACCACAACAGGATCTTAAATTCCTGCTGGAAGGAAAAGCACAAAACGCTTATTTTCATTTGCTGTAACGTCCCATTATAGCATTTGGGTATGTCATTTCATACCCCACTTTCCTCTTTAGAAGAGCCCAGAGGGCTTTTTGAGTGAAGTAAAGCCTTCCATCTCACGGCGACAACTTAACTTACAGCGTTCATCTGAGAATGATTCAAAGAGTGGAGATGGCCTCCAGTGCCAGCAGGTGAATTCCTGGATCTCGGGGGCTTGCGGGAACCACTGGCTCCTTCCCCGCCAGGACACCTTCCTCAGTCTATCCTGGGAAGCCTCTCTGAAGGCAAGGTTTCCTGGGTGTCACTTGGATGCTGCAGCTCTGGTCTGCTGAGTAACAACATCTAATTCTAAACCAACTCTATTCTTGCACTACAACAATGCTAGCTCATCTGAGTCCAATTATATCCCCAAAGATTGATTCATAGCAAACTGAACCATATTTACTTTCAGTTCATTATCACACCCACAACATGTAATTTTGGAAATTTTATATTCTGAGTTGCAGCAGCAGGCTGCACACCTCTTGCTACTGTATTGAGACATGTCTGAGAGAGACGTGTCTCTCTTCGCCCCCCACCTCCTATGACAGGAATTAAGGCAGCAGAGAATTTTAAAAGCTTTGATCTATTCATGGTATCCACAATCCAAAAATCCCAGGTAACACACAAACCAGAGAAAATTCCATCTTCAACCTGCTGGACAGTCCCAGGATAAAAGTTTGCTCTGGGCAAGGACAAAACAAGTAGGTTCTTTAGTATTTTTTGTTTAACATCCTTTTAATGTGAGCCCAGGCTAGTGCACAAATGAACACAACTGCTCAAATGAGCCACGCTTCTTTTTTAGGGCCTTGTTCTGGCAAAATTCTCACTGAACTCAGCAGGGGTTTGACAGAGGAGGAACTGAGGAGCAGCTCAGGACCCAGACCTGTGAGATGGGCACAAAAGCACAGGGCAGCATTTAATTAAATACAGCCAACTTCTACAACATGCAAATGTTTTTAATCTTCACGAAGGGCAAAACAGTACAATTAAAACCAAAACGTTCAGCTTGGAGACAAGACAAAACTGGTGCTGAGATGCCAGATTGCATCATTACCGATTCTTAAAGCTCATGGTACCTTAAGTGCATTTAAAGGATCATAACTATTACAGCCCAATTACCAGTGGGACCCCAGAGCAGGTGCACTCATCGAAACAGAAGCCTCAGAGAAAGCAATTCAACTTGAAATTGCTACAGGATTTTCGAAGTGTGAAAGGGACTTGTTGAGAGTAATTAAAGGCTCCAGGATGCAAAATAAAAAGGACATACTCTATCCAGATACATGGGAAAGAAACCACCATCTCTACATATGCGAACTGACAGTGGAAGGTGAGCTCCCTGGCAGCCAAGCAGACATCCAGAGGGTGCCAGTGCAGACAAACCAGTGGGATAATCGATGAAATTTGTCTGCATGAGCCCTGCTTGCTACTGTGTAGCTATCATGAAGCAATTAGCGTGACAATTACTGCCTAACTGTTGTCTCCAAATAAACGTGGTATCATCCACCACGGGCTGGCATGGCCAAGGGAAGACCTTGGCAGATGAAGGAGGATGGTGCCTCACAGGAAGATCATAGCTATGGATTTAGGGTGGGGCACTTTGGTGGTATCATCTGGAATCACGAGCAGGTTTCCGAGATGCAGCAACCAGCAGCAGAACAAAACACGGAATAATGCTGCATCACACACGAGACTGAAACAAACAAAAAAAACCTGAACAACTGCTCCTCATTCCCCTACCAATATAGACCCCAACAGAAAATAGGATACACAACAAAGAAGCTATAGGCAGTAGAAAGGAAGGTTTCCCAGGACATACTGCAAATGCAGGTGCCGTCCAGAGAATCATGAGCCCAACCAAGAAGATGCTTCCAGTGGCAGAGCAAGGTAAGAAATTCAGGGCCTGTTGCTATTTGGGTTATAATACTTCTAATTTTTCTTCTGCTAAAGAAGTACTGCCCTGAAGTAGTCTCAGACTCTGGTTATCTCTGAAGGAAAAAATACAAAACCCACCATATAAATCAGAAGACTTGCAGCTCCAGGTTTATTCCAAGGAGACTGTGCTTGAACTCCAGAGAGCAGCAGGCAGGGAAGGACTGCCAGGAGCAGAGGTGCAGCCAAGTGAGCTCCATCAGGATCCCAAGTCATTGCACACAGTACATTGCCTCTGCTTTGGGTCACACCACAGAGACCAGGGCCTCAGTCCCCTCCCCTGTCCTGGGAGCTGCAGATAGGAAAGTGAGACAAAAAAACACCAGAGAAACCACCATACTCCACATTTTCCTCCTTGTCAAGAGCCTGTTACATTCCAGCTCAGGGATTTTCATAGTCCATGAGGACACCTGGGCAGTCCAGCTTAATCCCAAAAGTCAAAAAAGAAACTCAAACATTGGAAGAAATAAATAGCAGTACTGCCCTACAGAGGTTATTAAAGCATTAATTTCAACAGACAGATGGTGTGGAGAGAGAGACAGGAGCTGGATGTGAATTTTACCCTGACATTTCCACCCTTTGAAATACCTTCTCCTCTCCTGAAGGAGAAAAACAAACAAACAAAAAACAAGTAAAAAACCCAAACCACAAAAAATCCCACAAACAAAACCTCACAGCTTGCACCTTCCATTTGTGGCAGTACCGTTGGGCTAGAAAAGTGCTGCCATTGAAGAGCATGAGCCTGAGGTTTTCCACAGCCAATAAATAATGTATTTCAGAAGAGGTGCTGTAGCAGCAGCTTGTTTCCCACTATCCAAACCCCCACAAAAGCCCGTGCTGTGTTTCAGTGCTCCATCCACCCCTCACAGTGCCACGTTCCAGGGCAGAGCGGCTGGTCCCAAGGCATTAGGCAGAAAGGTACAGCAAACCCAATTTTATCTTTCTCCTACAGCTTGGTTCAGTTTATGTGCCACCTGACTGGGACAATACACAGAAGTGAGGAAAAGTTATGGGCACATGCCTAGATCTCTGACTGCCATAAATATATAATTTTATTGCACTAATATATCTGTCATAACAGTGATTTGCCTGCAGCTATTCCACCCTGTGCTAGGATCCCATCAGATCTCAGAACCCAAAGGAGGAGGCACAGGGTGCAACTAGAAGGCACCCAGGCATGCATCCTGCCACCAAACATTCATCACCCCCCCGATCAACCCTGACCCTGTGCCCCAAAACCTGCCCATAGCCCAAGGCCACTACTTTACACACCACCTTGCCTGCTACACACCTTGACTGCCATCACCAGAGGAGCCAGTACTCCTATGCTGGTGGCTTTTCTCTGCTCTCCCCAATCCCTCACTTACCCTGCAGCCCTGAGAAGACAGGACCGGTGTTCATGCCAGCCAGAAAGCAGTAGGGAGTCAAAATCAAGTTTTGCCAATGCTGCTGAAATAACTGGAAGCATCTCTGGGCATATGGTGGTGTCTTCAGGGAGAGAGGAAGCTGCTGCTGTCTCCTTGCCAAACTTCTAGGATTTATGGAGCATTTACATGTTGTGTATCTCGGCTGCTCACTGTGGCAGGATGACGCAGCCTGGCCAGTGGGGGCCAAGGATATCCTGCCCACAGCCCCTGCCACACTAACTACAGACATGCACTTTCAGCTACACAATCTACTACAGTTTTCTCCCAGATTTAAGCAGAATAATGTACAAAAAAAAAAAAAAAACCACCAGAGCAAGTTGCTCTGAGCAACCATGAAGAACACAAGCATGAAAGCACAGCTATGTCTTTTTAACATGGAAAAAGTAGGCTTCACTTTTTAGGTGAGCAGGATAAAACAGAAAAATGGGAGAAGCTACCAGCCAACCAACCTGTGGTACTAGAGACGCCCCAGCTCTGGAGGACTTCTGCAGGAAGGATGATACAGAGTAGAATCTCAGATTCCAGTAAAAAAATGCAGCACCCTTGCTCTCAGAAATGAACCAGAAAGCTGAAAACCAAAACTGAGTGGACAACGCCGCTGACTGCCCAAACCCAGAGACTGGGAAACCAGTGGAGGTTTCTTACAGATCCTAACTTTAGTTTGGACTTCACTAGAAGAAGGTCTCTCCCAGTTACCCCATATAGTAGCCCATGCACTAACAGAAAGGGGCTAGGCCAGCAGGGGGGCCAGACTGCAGGAGCTGAGACTACTGCTGACCGAGAGAAGGGTTCAGCTTTACCAACAGAACCCTTGCCTTCCTTTGAAATGATGTTAACATACAGAAGTTGGTTACATTGTAAAATGGCTCTTCCCATGACTTGTAGCCATTGAAAATGACAGGTGTCCGGAAATGTTCAAAACCTCAAGAAAGGCCCAAGCAGCTTGCAGCATTGTCAGATGAAGAACCAGATGATTCCAGGGGAAAGATACAAGCACATGGCACTCGGAGGTGCCCCTTTGACCCATTTCTCATTCTGTGACCTGACACCAGCCATGGAGTCCATCTGCCCAGCAGTTCATCCCCAGGACCCAAAGCTGTTCTGGAGCCACAGTTTCAGACATGAAGACACTACAGCTTATGTATCTTCTAGACAAAATGAACACGGGATATTACAATTGGTAAGCATGACTATGTTACTTTGAAATGGGAGGAAAAAACTTCAGTTGCATGCCCAAGCTGAAGCCAAGAACAATTTTGTGAATATATCTAGAAAACGCACGATCTTGGGTTTCCCAAATATTTCCAGAAGATATTATGGAAGGGTCAGATCTTCACTAATGTGACAACAGCATAAAAATATATCATAAAGATTAATAAAAATAAAATCTTCTCAATACTGTAGTTTTGAAAGGAAGCCAGCTGGCATACAAACAGGTGACGTATTGAACAGGTTACAAACAAATACATGTTCTAACAAAAATGTTTGCAACTTTTTCCACTGCACATTTAGCAGATATTCAAAGCAATAATTACAATGTTCTTTGAAAACTTCACAAAGAGACAGCTGCATTTCAAAAAAAATCCACTTTCCAAAGACTGCATGTAATTCTGTGTGCCAGTAAGCTGCATCAGAGCAACCTCTACATACTTTTTCACATATACACTCATATATTATTTCATATTCGTAAATACATTATACACATACATAATATATACACATTAAATACATAGAAACAGTCATGTTTAAAGTTAAGAAGTAGAATTTTATCATGTCAGGTATAAAACAACTTGCGGATTAAATTCAAGAGTGATGAATCTGCCTGATGTAAGGATGGGAAAAAAATTTCGACTCCAAGTTTTTCTTTCACATTAAAATCTGCACATGCTTTGTGGAACCAGTTTGGTTTAAATTTTTACTAATTATTTTCACAATTAACATTTCACTCTTGCTATCGCAATCTGAAAATCAAGGTTTAGGACTGGCTGACAAAGGCAAGGACAAGTTAGTGAGGAACTAACTCTCCCAATCTCCTCTCAGCAGGGTACCAGCTGGGATTTATAAGCCCTCACACCCCATCAGGTAAAGACAGACCAAGAAGCCTCAACGTTCACAGGGTAGCTGTTAAAGTTCAGTAAATACATTAATCTTTTTTATGTATTTCCTTTAGTTTCAGTCACTTTCCAGAGAAAATGTCTTTACCAACACAAGATCTTCTAAACCATCATAGGGAATTCCAGCAAACTTTTTTTTTTCACTAGACATGTTTTTCTTCATCTACACTTGACAGTAATCCCCAGCTTCCCAAAGGAAATCAAACGTTATTCATAGCTATCTTCATGAACCACTCCTAGATGTCTTCGCAAACTGACTACCTTTTCCAAGCCACTACAGACCTGCACATGCCCAGGTCTCCCCTGCCCCCTCACTCTTCTTCAGGCTCACAGAGAGGGAGATACAGCAGCTTTAGCCTCCAGACAGCCTCAGCACCAAGTAGCCATCATCCATGCAGATATAACCCACTCCCACCCAGATCATGGCACAGCTACCCTGCTCCCCTCCCTGTTAACTTTCTCTACCCGATTGGGATGGTGGAGATTTAAGACTTGCACTGACTAGCAAAGATGAAAATCTACCATGGGAGACTTGAGCGAAATGCAAAACTTTCCCTTACTTGGATTTAATTCCAACCTCTGCCACATTCTTTAGTCAACAGAAATAGCCTAGAAACTGCTAAATTATAACATGGGTACGACAGACTTCTCTGGAGCAAGGAAAATAAATTAAGGAAGCCCTCTTCCTTGCAGCAGCTCTCTACGGATGTTCATGAGAATTTTTGCAAATGATTCAGACGGCAGCATTCACCAGCAAGATCAGCTCTGCCAATTATTCCTATAGCTACCTATTAAATTTAAGAAACTCCTGAGAGACTGAGCCTGTCAGACTGGGACCTGAAATGAATTCACCAAGTAAGAAAAGTTTTTAAGAAACTCTTGACACACATTGCTGTCTTGGACCCTCACTGCAGAGAGCCTGTGGACTCCACCAGCAAGAACAAAATACTAGCAGACCTCAGTGGAGCATGGCACAATTAGCAGCATTAATGGATAGAGTATTCATTTAATTCAGATTTTTGTTCCACAAATAAAGTCTTCTGTCTGGTTTTTTATTTGTTTTTATAAATTAACCTCTTTCTTTTCTCATTAAGTAAACAATGAATGAAGGATTACTCTGTGGGAAAGATGCAAGTGCAAAGGGCAGTGGTTTTATACTGCTACAGCAATTTCCTTTTATGCTTCCAAATAACTCTGCTCTAGAAGGCAGAAAATCATTGATGCCTAATAATTTATTTAGTAAGATACACTGTTTTCTTTTAACTTAGGGAAACTTGTGGCTGGAAAGCTACACTAAAAGTTGGTCTGTTTATGAATGGCCCCCATTCCTTCAAACGGTGATGGAGAAACTGCCTGTACCAGATACTAAGCAGCAGTTCAGTACGGAGAAGGAAGGACCATGGCCTGATGCACTTTGTAATTTGGACCTAAAGTTCCTGTCAGTCTCATCTTGGGCACTTCTGTTTTCACTGTACCTCTGGTGCAAGGTGGTTATGCATCTCAGGATCCCAGAGGCCTGGATGAGCCATAGCTGACTCTGATGTGTACCTCTCCAGGGAGCACTTTGCTGCTGGTTTGTTTGCCCCAAGGTTCACCTTGTTCTGGTCTGACTGAACTTCACTTTCCCTCTATGAGTTTCAAAAGAGCCACATACTGGGATCCTGCTGAGAAAAACTAAGCTTTAGGGTAAAAAAAAATGGGTTTTTTTATTATTATTTATTATTTTTTTCCCCTCTTAAAGCATAACAGCAGGTTGACAGAAATGACCATTTGCCTCTGCTCAGCACCTGTGAGACAACCTTAGAGCACTGCATGCAGCAACACTGAGCAAGTCCTGTGGAGGGCCGCAAAGAAGGCTGGGGGCTGGAGGACAGGACACAGATGGAGAGGCTGGGGTCTCAGGGCTTTTTCAGCCTACATAAGACAAGGCTTTGGGAAGAGCTTATCACTGCCTATAACCACCTAATGGGAGAGTGCAAGAGGCTGAGCCAGATTTCACTTGGAGGTCTACAGGAACAGGGTAAGAGACAACAGACAGAAGCTGAACACAGAAAGTTCCAGTTGGATCACAAATTAAAAAAAACTACAATGAGGGTAATCAAGTGTTTGAGAAGACTACCCAGAAAGGCTGTGAAATCACCATCTGGGAGCAACTGACTCTGAGCAGGCTGTTGGACCACCAGAAGTCCCTTCCAGTCTAAATTACCACTCTGCAATTCTGTGATGTTACGTTTAGGTTTTGAAAACAAGAAACATCCCAGCACTACATGCACAAGCAGATTTGTCTCAGTCAATGCCAAAAGCATTAGCAGAAGAGTTATCTCCTCTGTCTTAACTAATGGAACAAACCTGAAGATGCTTCCAGAATCTTATTCCTGGGCATTTATCCCTGGCCACTGCTGAAGGTCCTTGGCACTGATACAGCCCTTTTTATAATGTGGGTTTATATCCCTGTTGCCAATGGGGTGCGCTACATGGCACCTGAGTACACAACTTCTCTATTGGTCTCACCAGGAAGAAAAGCCTTGGTGTGCTATAGTGCATCTGTGGTGTACAAGAAACCGTGGATGCAAGCAGCTTTTGCACTTAAGAGCCTCTGTTACATATGAAACCACTAATGTGACACAGCCATGACAGGGGGATGCAATACTTGTGTTCTCATTTCACTGCTGTATGCCCTTGGCTGCTGTAGCCTAGTTTAAGTTTGGAGGTGCTCACATAGCATTGCAAGCCAGTCACATCAGGATGGACCTTGCCTCATATTCAGGCTACATTCTATTGCTAAGACTGGTTCCCGTGTTTCTGTGATGCAGGAGCAGGGGCATCTTCAAATACTTTCACTGGACAAAAGTAAATAAGAAAGCATACTTGAGACCTCACAGATACAGAGCCAAACACAGACATGTAACCAGTTCCAAATCCACAGTTTTCTTGGGCCTTCCACAGCACTGCAGATGGATGGTCATTTCATATCAGTAGCCTCCTCAAGGAGGCTCCTCAAACACAGCACTGCCAAGCCATGGACCACCACCGCTGAGGGATCCTGCAGGCAAACAGCCTCTTCCCTAGGGAAGACCTATTTCTCCAAAGAGGCCAGAAGACTGAAAGTGTTCTCATAAACCTTCTGCTTTCCAGGCTGGGCAACACCTCTGTGCTGTGCTCCTTTCCAGATGCATGAAAACTTTCTTCTTTAATTAGATTTAAAGGAATTTTAGAATTTCATTTCAATAGGGACAGTTAACCAAGTGACCAAGAGCACTGTATCCTACTGCACTCATTGTCACTTCATCAATCTTTGTGTCACTCACAAATTTTATCAGAAACAATTCTATATTTATTTCCAGATCACTGACAAGAATGATGGATAGCATGGGGGCTCTGACTGATCCCTGCAGAGTTTCATTAAAAATGTTCCCATTCAATGATGATTCCCTATTGACAACTACTTTTTGAGGTCTGTCAGTTACCCACCTCTTAATACATTTAACATGTGCTTCAGTGGAAGTATATAGTACTAATATTTTAATCATAATGTCATGTGGAATAAAATCAAACGCCTTACAGAAGTTTAAGTATATTTTATCTACACAGTTATCCTCCAAAGTTGCAATATCATCAGATAAATCAGGTTTGTTTGACAAGACATTCTCCAAAAAAGAATGTTGAATGGCATTAATTATATTCCCTACCTTTAATTCTCTAAATCCTCTATCAGTTCTTCTATTCTTTTGCCTGGGACTGATGTTAGACTAAACCACCTGCAGTCACCCAGGATCTTCCTCTCACACAACTTCACTCAGTGTGAATTTCCAAGAGGAATAAGAAGTCAACAGAAGCAGACCGAAGACATTCTGCATCAACTTCTTGTAAGATTTTTGACTACCAAGTTATCCGGCCTCAGTCATCAGAAAATGTTTAATCACCTTACTTCACCATGTTGCACAGACTGCACTGGCAATGCTATGAATACAAGACACAAATCTACCTACCCTTCACCACACAAAGCAGGAGAGGTCCACTGACAGAGACCAACAGGCCAAAGATCTGAGAAGGCAAAGACGAGTTCGGTGGGATAAGGACAGCACTCTGGGGAGTCTGCTCACACTGAACACAATCACAGGATGGAAGGGACCTCTGGAGATCATCTAGTCCAACCCCCCTGCCAAAGCAGGTTCATCTAGAGCAGGTT